>CM059188.1:111439752-111522581 GCA_030323885.1 Branchipolynoe longqiensis
CAGGAGGAGGGGGAGGAGGGGGAACAGGAGGGGGAACAGGAGGAGGGGGTCCTTAATGAATTGTACAGCTGCATACCGGAATTCATACCGGGCTTAATGACATTCACACTGGGTGTTGTGGCCGAATCGGAAGAGCGCGGGCCTCGGATGCGAGAGATCGGCAGGTCAATTCCCGGTCGAGTCAAACCAATGACTTATCAAATTTATACTTCTTTCTTCCTAGCCTGGCGCTTGACATTAATAAGATAGGGCAAGGACTGGCTAGATCAGTGTTATATCAGGATAATGTGGCTGAGTGGGATATCAGGTCATGGTACCAGTTGCCTGATTTCCCAGTGGGGCAGCACTATAAAAGTCACCAATGAGTGTGCACTGTAACAAGTCGGTACCCGTCCTGATATGACCTTAGATGTTGCAAGGACGTAAAACTCCAATAACCAACCGACCTAATGGTATTCACAACTCAAGTTTTGAGGGGAAACTACCTCTTAAAAATCTGAGTTGTGAATGCCATTAAAACCGGGCATGCCACTACGCCACCAGCACGACGGTTCCACTCTCTGGCTTGTGACTGCCTCGACTTGTCAGTCAGTGTGAGCTATCCATAATGCAAAGCACAGCTAACTCCATCCAGGTGCTCCCTGCAGCTTGGAAGTGTAAACATTGCGCCCCACGTCTCCCCGTGTGCGCTGGGCCGTGGCACTGGCAGGCACATGCCTTATGCCAGGTACACACATACTGTATAGGATTCGCGCACTAAAACTCCCGATCCACTTAAAACTGAAAACGGGCCGATTCATTTTTCGAATCGCGAATCGCAATCGAATGCTAGCGCACACCTACCGTTTTAGCCCTAAAAATCGTGAATCGCAATCGGTAGGTGTGCTAGGGGAGTGCACACCTCACGACTTTTGGGCAGTTTTAGATCGTATACGGTAGGTGGGTGCGCAAAAACGATCGTAAACGGTAGGTGTGTACCGGGCATTACTGACTCGTCAGGTCTCCAATTCACCACCATGGCTTCGGACCTGCAATGTACCGGCCGAGATGCAGGTGCTCTAAAACTAAAGGCCCTGTCACACTTTACCGGATTGAGGATACGGACAGACCCAGACAAAAATATTCTAATCCGGTGTGATTCAGACTTGAAATGTATCGATTATGTAACGGACGGTAATGGACGGTAACGGACGGGTAACAGACGGTAACGGACGGTAATGGTTGATAATGTATCTAACGATCAACGGACAATTCAGTATACAAAAAGAACTATAATGAACGGCAACGGATGTATAATGGATATGTAACGGACAGGAACGGATGCAGAACGGACCGTAATGGATAATAACTACATACGTCAGTCCAGTGCAATCCGCTACAAGTTTTGTGCATGCTCAAAACTTGTAACGAATCGGGCCGGATATCAACGGATATCAACGGATATGCAACGGACACAAACCGGACTTTGCCAGATATCAACGGACTTTGTTCCGTTTCAATCCGTTTCCTCAATCCGGTAAAGTGTGACAGGGCCTTTATGGGGATGCCATAAACGAAGGCATTGTCTCCTCTCAGTTATATCAAGCAGTACATATATTTTTCAGCGGTACAGTGAGTGAGGATAAAGGCGGCTGAGGCGTGGTAAAGCAGGTGGCGCCACGTGGGGAGGTCCCAACAGATGACCTAATGAGCAGAGAGAGGTGACTTAGTGGCAGGGGAGTAGATGGATCTTCCGGCTTATTATGTGCTCTATAATATATTATGGTAATATAAACAATTTCCCTTTCCTCTATACTACCCCTGTTTTCCCCCCGGGCTTACGCCTCCCCCTAATCAAGGGAGTTGTTTGCTTGGGTGGGACCCTTTTTCTTTTTTGCTGTTTCACTTTCCTCTTGCTGCAGATCCCACCTTTCCCCTCCCTTCCTCCTAACCCATCGGCTACTGGATACAAGTGCACTGCTACAATCGGGCCAGGGTGTCGTTAATGTTCTAAAGAACCCCTCCACTTCTACAACTGCTCCCACTGAAGTTTACTCTTCATTAAAAGAAAGGACCGATTTATCGGGGCCATTTTCTATTGATGCAGTGCTGCAGCCTGTAACCATCAAGGTTACGAACCACCCCCCAAAGCAGTATACATGTATATAATAGATGTATATACATATATACACATATATACACCTATATAGTATATTCTCTTTAAAACGCACTTACCGCTTGCGTGATGTCATCAGCGTTCAGCCGGTATAGCCGTTCCCTGCAAAAGAAAGCAAACCCCATTAAAGGTCCGCCGAAGCAACTTAGCTGTAGTTCCAGTAAACCTACTTTAAAGTTGTGTCGTCCGATGGTTTTGAGTTTCTGTCATTTTCTGTGATAAATGTATTCTGATCCATATCTTGCACTTACCATCTCATGCCAATATGCCATCATCTTAGATGACCTTATATCGGACACGGCTTCCCTGCTAAACAATAACATGTACCATGACTTGCTGCCGAGGGGCCACGCCCGAATAAATGCCATGTTTTCCCAACTCAGCCTCCTTGTCTTCTGTGCCCGTGAGCAATGGTATTCGGTTGATCCGTTTTAATCTACATTACTTTAGTTTGAAGCAATGTTGTTAAAATGGCTAATTTTGGAGATATTTGAAGAGCAAACATGAATAATTAATTTTGGCAAGCATGCCAAAACTCTGGTGCCATAGGCTTCAGCAGTAACAGGCTCTATTAAATTGACTCAGTATTCCCTTAAATGTGACAACAAATGCTTAATAAGTGCATTAGTATCTAAGTGAGATATGAGGGATCAAATCTACATAATAGTTTGGGTTTTGAAAATTTGATGGCTTTATCGGACAAGAGTATATATATTGGCTAGAATCGTGCACATCTCCAATAAAGCATGAAACTTACCATAATTACCATAATTACCATAATTACCATAATTACCATAAATACCATAATTACCATAATGGTACAATGATACATGAAGATTGTTTTTTTTAATTAAAAAAAAAGACCCAAGAAATAATGCCCCTGGTGGCACACAAATATTTCATTAAAGGGTCAATCTATGGGACATCTAGATTGGAGTTCAAGCACTTTAATTAATTTACCTCAACTACGGATGGGGTAAAGGAGGAGTCATGGAGTGTAGAAGAAAAGAGTTTCAAATTCACAAATTGACTTGTGACAGTGCACACTTATGGCGATTTTATAGTGCTGCCCCACTGGGCGACCAGGCCACTGACACCATGACCCAAGACACCACACAGTAACATTATTATTATCCTGATACTGTGCTAACCAGTCCTTGTCTTATCCTATTAATGCCGAGCGTCAGACTAGGTAGTGACAAGTATCAATTTTATAAGTCATTGGTTTGACTCGACCGGGGCCCAAGCTCCCGACGTTCTGCACACGAGGCCTGTGCTCTATTGATTCGGGCACCATGTCTGGTGACACCCTAGGGTGGGTGGCTCACTCTCCTCTTGCTATGCCCTACTGTCAAAGGTCATTATTTACCAGGTAAGCCCCAGCCACACACACACACCCTCCCCACACCCCACCCCCAACATCTACCTTTCCCATCTAACCAGTTTCCAAGGCACCACTAGCACCATGAATTATCTCACCAACATCGATATCTCCTACCCCTCTCTCAATACTGTCCGGGTCAATCTGCCTCCTGAAATAAGCAGTTCTGTAGAAGCCCTATATTTTTATTTTATTTTATTTTTTTGTGATGGGTGTATTTATGCTGCCCATAATGGTTAACTCTAATGACTTGTTTTCGCCGCTAGACAGTAATAGTCTTGTGACTCCCCTTGTTCTTATCACTTTCAGTTGTTGTGTAGCTAACTACTGCATGCATTCTTTCTCTGTTTGTAAGCATTCTCCCACATCCCCCAAACCTCAGTGAGTTTGTTCGTTCTACAATCGGATAGTTATTTGGCTACCAATTGTTAAGTTCTCTGACTGTCTTCACCTTGCTGTGTTAGTGGTCATTAGTTTTTTTAATTTTAAGTTGAAACTTTATCTCCTGTGTGTATAATACCTAGCATGTATACCCTCTAGCCTATAGACCTATTTTATATGATGTCAGCATGGGTACTTAGGTCAGTGTGCACGCTGCTTTGCTGCAGGATGGCACACGGTCGCACTGCAAACTCAATGGCTATGAGCAATCTTCATACAGAAAAAGTGAAATTTCTCTAAAACCACACAACCGAGAAAAAAAAACGCCGACAGACAAACAGATAACATGCTTAACCACCAGATTATATTAAATTTATACGGTTAGGGTTCTGGATTTCTATTAATTTAGAATAAAACTAACGTTTTGCACTGCGCATATCGACAAACTCAATGGCAGTGTGCCTTCGTTCTGCAGCCAAGCTGTGCATGCATACACCGTGTTTGTAAACATTGAAAAGGGGTCTATATAGCATGAAGATAACATTATCCTTGAAAATAACATACCACTTTCGTATATAGGCTGCTCCTGGTTGAACTCACTTCACCATGTTTCCTTGTTTTAATGATGTATACATGAAAACCTTGTTTAAATCAGTGTATCATAGAGCTATTATCCGACTGGAAGATTGGTGCTGAACAAGATATTATTCCGATGAATAAAGTCCTCCCTATCCCATCCAAACAGAAATCCATTTAAAGTTGCAGTCCGATGGTTTTTAATTTCTATATTTTTTCTGAGATAAATATATTAGATCAATCAGTAGTATCTACTTTACATTAGTTCAAAGTTACCTTTATTTTAAACGGTAAACTTTTGAGATATTTTGAGTGTAAACATGGAAAATTAGTTTTGGCAAGCTTGCCAAAACTCTGACACCATAGACTTCTGCAGTAACATTTTCTGTTAAATTGACTCAGTATTCCCTTCTATACAGAAACAAATGCTTAATAAGTGCATCATTATCTAAGTTAGATATGTAAAATCAAATTTAGATAATTGGTTTGGTTTTGAAAATTTGATATACATATAGGACTATGCAGCTTTAACTATACGTATAAATAAGTATAAATATGAATATAGTTATGCAATGTTTAACGCATTATGCGAGTATAAAAATCCGTAAGTGAATTGTCGTAATTATTGATATTACTTGATATTCTGTGATGTTACTTGATATTACTTGATATTACTGATATTATTGATATTACCAATCTTGCTATACTCTGTATGACTCCACACTTAACCGGCGGCGCCACCTGGAACCCACCTCTCCTCTACCGGATTGTAAAATATTCCATTAACGATGCATTGGTGGGGGAATCCAAATGTTCTATTTATGAAAAAGGTATATAGGGCCAGGTGCATAGATGTGTTTATGTAGTTGCTGGTGGTACTTGACTCATTGGTAAATAGACATTGTGGTGCTAGTAAGATAGTGTGTAAGGGGCACTTGGAGCTCTACCCACTACCCCCTCCCCCCTCTGCTAGTCATGGATCACCACACACTCAGCTCAAGGCAGGTGGTGACCAAGGGATCCATGCTGCTTGGTGGTGGTGGGCAGATCACTGTAACCATGGGGACCGGGAATGCTTGTTTCTCATTGGTAGAGCTGTAGATGCTTGATTCTCATTGGGAGAATGTGGTCAGGTGATATGCCATACTGGATCCATCTACCATATAAAGAATAAACCTGAGGGCTTGTCTCGCTCTCTTCTTTCACTCTTTATACTCTTCCTTTCTCTTTTTGCCTGTATTGATTTCACCATAGCCTGCCTACACAACCACAGATTCGAGCCGTGGACTTTACAGGATGTTGGCAAGTGTCAGTCGCTATTTAAAAGGGAGCCTAAAACTTATACATGAAATTCTCAAAACTACACTAAGAACCTATGCACTGTCAACTGACAATGCAAATTTCATGAAAAACAAATTAATTGATGAAGACAAGTTGTTGGTTTTTTTCCCCGGATATAAATGCGGAGCTTCATGCCTCTCCTCTTGTAGCATTCGCAGGGAACCAATCAGAGTGCAGCTTTAAGATTGCGGAGACCGACCCGGATGCGGAGACGGAGACAGAGACGGAGACGTGTTTGCTATAGGCCTATTTCATATGACGTCAGCATAGGTAATTAGGTCAGTGCGCACACAGCTTGGCTGCAGGATGACACAGGGTCACACTGCAAACTCAATGGATATGAGCAATCTTCATGCAGAAAAAGTTAAATATCTCTAAAACCTTACAACTTAGAAACAAACCGCTTGGCATACAAACAGATCAAATGTTTAACAAACAGATTATATTAAATGTATATGCATAGTCTTCTGCATTTCTATTAATTTTGAATAAAAACTGACGTTTTGCACTGCGCGTACTGGCAAACCCAATGGCAGTGTGCCTTGGTTCTGCAGCCAAGGTGTGCGTGCATACACAATGTTTATAAACATTGAAAGGGGTCTATACTCACATGGCGCCGACGTAGACATAGTGGTTGTCCTGGTCAATGACAATCTGTCTGTAGTAACCTGGGGAAGAACCGCTATCTCGGAACAACCGCTTGTCTGAAAAACACAACAGACATCACGGTTAAGCGCAAAGGTCACGGTTGGTAAGTATCAAGGTCATGGCTGGTAAGTATAAATGTCATGATTGGTAAGTATAAAGGTCATGGTTAGTAAGTATAAAGGACATGCCTGGTAAGCACAAATGTCCCGGTTGGTAAGTATAAAGGTACATGTTGGTAAGTATAAAGGTCATGGTTGGTAAGTATAAAGGTCATGGTTGGTAAGTATAAAGGTCACAGTTGGCAAGTATACAGGTCACAGTTGGCAAGTATACAGGTCATGGCTGGTAAGTAAAAAGAACGAAAGTCATGATTGGTAAGCATACAGGTCACGGTTGGTAAGTATCAAGGTCACAGCTGGAATGGTTGAAGGTCATTACTGGTTCGGATAAAGGTAATTACCAATAAGGAATACAAATGTCAGGGCTGGTAAGCAGACAGGTTATTGTTGGTAAGCGTAACGGTTACTGCCGGTATGGATGAAGGTCATTGTTGGTATGGATAAAGGTCATTCATTGACAATAAGGAATACAACGGTCAGCGCTGGTAAGCAGAAAGGTTATTGTTGGTAAGTGTAAAGGTCACTGATGGTATGGTCGAAAGTCATTGCTGGTAAGGATAAAGGTCATTACTAACATGAAAAAAAAGGTCAGTCCTATTAAACATAAATGTGATGGGCAGTAACCATAACGGTCATCGTCAGTAGCCACATAGGCTTCCCAACCTTCTGCTTGTAGAGCAGAAGGTTGGGAGTTCGATTCCAGGTCGTCAATCCAATGACATACAACATTGATACTTGTCACTTCCTAATCCTAGCTAGGTGCTCGGCATTATTAGGATAGGGCAAAGACTGGTTAGCTCATTGGCAGTAACCATATAACCGCACTGTATGCAGTGGCCCGTTCAATAGAGCACAGGCTTCCCATGCAGAAGGTCGGGAGTTCGATTCCAGGTAGCCAAACCGATGACTTATAAAATTGAGATCTGTCGCTTCCTAGCCTGGCGCTCGATAGTGTCAGGATAATGCGTCGACTGAGTGGGAAATTGGGTCCTGGTGCCGGTGACCGGATTTACCAGTGGGGCGGCACTATAAAGTCATCATGAGTGTACACTGTTAGGGAAAGTTTGTTTTATTTAACCAGGCTTCTACAGCACATTGATTTTTTCATCAGCTATTAGACATTAAACATATGGTCATTCTGACATATTTCTTTGGAGGAGACCCGCTGCCACCACTCGTTGTGATAAGCAGCAAGCGGTATTTTATATGCACTCTCCCACAAAGAAGACATCACTCTCAGCACTCTTTGATGAACCAGTTGTGGACCATTGGTTCCAGTGCACTGTCACAAGTCAGTACCTGTCCTGATAAGATATGCCCTTCTAAAGTTGTTGCCAGGACGTAAAACTCCAACAACCAACCACCCATATAGGTGTACATATCGCCCGACGCCCCGCCAAACAGCTCCAGACGTTCACAAACAGGATGGCCGAATGAGTTAGAGCGTCCGTCTCCCGTGTTGGTAGACCATGGGATCGTGGGTTCAAACCCTGGTCGAGTCAAACCAATGACTTAAAAATGTATACTTGTTGCTTCCGAGCCAGGCACTCGGCATTATTAGGATAGGGCAAGGACTGGTTGGCTCAGTGTCAGGATAATGTGACTGAGTGGGATATCAGGTCATGGTGCTGGCGGCCTGGTATCCCAGTGGGGCAGCACTATAAAGTCGCCATGAGTGCACAGTGTCACAAAGTCGGTACCCGTCCTAATATGACCTTAGATTTTGCTAGGACGTAAAACAACAACAAACAAACAAACGTTTACAAATCTGGCGACCAGACGCCACTCACCAAGCCGACACAAACATCACGTGACCATAGTCCACCGAGACGCGACCCCTTACGTACACATGCACTGTCGCCGTGCGTGCTCAAGGTCCACACGTAGAGCAGTACGAGGACAGTATATAACACTGCACGCAGAACTCAGCCCGCATTAAACACACACATGTGTATATATATATATGTATATGTATATGTCTATGTATGTATGTATGTATATATATATATATATATATATATATACATATATATATATATATGTACTATATAATTTATTATGTGGATATAATATTTTTTTAAAGGCAGCCCTTAAAATTGCATAGTCCGATGCTTTTGAGTTTCTGCTATTTTCTGAGATAATATTATACTAATCGTTATAATCCACTTTACTTTAGTTTGAAGTAACTTTAATTTTAAATGGCTAAGTTTGAAGAGATTTGACGTCAAAACATGTCAAAATAATTCTGACACCATAGACTTCAGTAGTAATGGGTTCTAATACTTCTATTAATTGACTTATTATGCCCTTCTATGCAGCAACAAATGCTTAATAAGCGCACCAGTGTCTACCTTGAATATGTAGAATCAAATCTAGATAAGTGTTTTGGTTTTGAAAATTTGATGTTTTCATCGGACTATGCAACTTTAATATTTCTCTCTAACCACCTTAACTTTTATGTTATTCACTGTGGAGCGGGCATTCTCTCCTCCCCGCCTCCTATGCGCCATGAGCCAACTGTCAGTCTGGTAAAGAAAATCGTAGGCAGAGTGAGTGAGCCCCGCCAGACAAGTTACAGCGTTTGAAGGCAGGGGGCGACACAATCGGCCCGGATGCATAATAGATGAACAATTTAATAATCAGTATAGTAATTAGTAGATGACTTAGAATATAATAAGGTGTGAAAGCTTGCCATTAATTATACTTGTATAGTGCTTATACAGCACAGACTAATTTATAGACAGTAAAACCTCTCTAGATTGACCGACCATGGGACTGACTTTAAATGGTCAATTTAGGGAGGTGGTCGGCTTAGGGAATTTTGTATCATTACAATGGTATTGTATGGGCGATTGTTTGGGACACAAATAAAGCAATCGATATAGGGGAGTGGTCGATGTGTGGTCGATCGGAGGTGGTCGGTTAGAGAGGTTTTTACCGTATATATAAAGTTTGTCTACACTTAAAGGAGGACACAACTGGAGTATATTATTTTATATTGATAATAAATTATATCCCATCTATATATATATATCTATATACAGTTGTATGTGTGTGTGTGTGTAGTAGTAGTAGTAGTAGTCTGCACTACACCTCTAAGGCAAGGATCCACATAGACAGGTAGCCATGGATAGGGTGGTGACATCTCGGGCCAAATGTATGAGGGCGGGTTAGGGCTAGTAACCCACGCGTCGTGCGGATTTCCCGGGTTAGAGGCCAAAGTGTCAATGTATGAGGGCGGGTTAGGTAAGCACCTCGGGAGTTAAGGTCGAGTTCACTAACCCCAACTTGAGCCTGGGATAACGTGCAGGTTAGGGACCGATTCGGGCCAAATCTATTCAATGCGACCATATTTAACAGAATTAGATATGCAATAAGTGAAATTTGATCAATTTAACCCTAAATTCGAACCCTCCTTAAGGCTACCGCCGCATTGGCGGTGTGGCGGATTCCGAGGGACACCAGTTTGCCAGGGACACTTCCATTGAAATGCATTGTTAACGGCCGAGAGCAAATCTTCATACGGAAAAAGTCAAATATCTCTCAAATTACACCATCTAGAAACTAATCGCTTGGTAGACATAGAGAAAACATCTTTAGCATAAAGACTATATTAAATTGATAAGGTTAGGGTTCTTGATTTCTATTAATTTTGAATAAAACTAACGTTTTGCACTGGGCGTACCATCAAACTCAAGGCATTGTTAATGGTCGTGAGCAATGTTCATACGGAAAATACAGAAGAAGTCAAATATCTCTCAAATTACACCATCTAGAACCAAATCGTTTGGTATACATATAGAAAAGATCTTTACCAAAAACATTATATTAAATTTATAACGTTAGTGACAATGATGTTCGATTTTGAAGCATGTGCAGAAGCGATGTGTCCCTCGCAAACTGGTGTCCCTGGGAATCCGCAACACCGGCGATATCAATAGTTATATTTTCGAATCGACGAACGTACAGTAAACAAACCGCCGCTGCCGCCAGTATGGCAAGGGAGGTCGATGCGGCGGCGGGGGCGATTTGTTTACTTTACGTTCGTCGATTCGAAAATATAACTATTAATATCGCCGCCAATGCAGCGGTAGCCTTAAGGAGGGTTCGAATTTAGGGTTAAATTGACAACATTTCACTTATTCCGTATGTAATTCTGTTAAATATGATAGCATTTAATATATTTGAGCCTAATATATGACTACAAAGGCAGAGGGATTTCCCAAATCTATAAATAACTGAAACGTTAGCTAACCCGCGCGCGCTTTGGACTAATACATCCCCCGTGACACATATTTTAACGCCGACAATAGATACCCCGCCGGCCGCGCTTAACTCCGCAGCCGATAAATTGTGCTTCATACATTTAGCCCCAGGGTGGTGACATCAGGTGATGTAATGTTTAGCACACAGGCCCAGAATGCGAGAGATACGAGTTCAATCCCCGCTCTAGTTGCAATATTTTACATTTTCATCACCCCCAGGACATGTATACATATGGATATATAGGGATATATGTACATGCTACATATCTTCTTTTTTTTTGTTATTGAGGCTGTATTTATACTGTCCATAGCATATAAGTCTGGGTACCCAGGCTTGTTGCCAATGCTGGCCAGTTGTAGTGTTGGTGTTATCTTACCACACAGTGGCTGCTGATAAGCTATTTGATTGCCTGCATTTCAGTAGCAGATAGATAATTGGCTGTTATGGTTAATAGCCTATGTTAGTTTTTTTTTAATTTTCTTGGCATATATGTATTTATTTTTTCTACTCCTATTACTAGACTAGCCTACTCCTGTTTACATATCACAGGCATGTATGTAGCTGTGTGGTGTGTTATCTGGCTATATATATAATATAATTATTGAGACAGAAAGATAAACATAATGCCTGTGGGCCTCTACACACATGCCTATATCATAGTCTTTATAGATGTGTGTATATATATGTGTTCGTGCATATAGCTATATATACAGACAAAGCTCGTCGGTCTTGTGCTGCGAGTTCTCGCATCTTCAGATCAATAGGATGCTCCGAAAGTGCGACAGCAAACCAGCATGGGGGTTGGCGGTGTAAGCAATGGGCCCAGTGCGCAGCACAGCAATGCACATATACGCAAGCGGGTCAGTCACTAGCCTGGCAGTCCCTGATCGAATCAAACCGATGACTTAAAAATGTATACTTTTGTCGCTTTCTAGCCAGGCAATTGGCATTAATAGGATAGGGCATGGACTGGTTGGCTCAGTGTCAGGATAATGTGAATGAGTGGGATATCAATCAGGTCATGGTGCTGGCAGTCTGGTCTCCTAGTGTGGGGAGCACTATAAAGTCGCCATGAGTATGTACTGCTACAAGGCGGTACCCGTCCTGGTATGACCATAGATGTTGCCAGGATGTAAAACTCCAACACTGAACCAACGCCAGTATCAGCAAACCAATACTAGCAGGGCGCCTTTGAGTGGGAAGGGATTCAATGCATAACTCAGTTGTCACTCTAACTAAAAATATAATAGAATTTTTTTTTTAGAATGGTGGTTTTACGTCCTGTAGCACGTCAGGAAACTAAAAGGAAAGTCTGGTAACATATTACACGGTGGGGAAGGCAATTGTTAGTTTCTTGACTGGCGTGCCGGTGGCGCCTTCTCGTGTCCACGGCGGTACTGTGTATAGTGAGACTGAGAAATAAGCAGACGCCCGTACCTCCATTGTCAGCAATACCCACGTCTTAATTCGGCAATGCCAGATTTGTCGCAATGTTGACAAAAGCGCCCGACCACACGCTATGTGTTGCATTTTACAACCGGCGTGCTTTGCGAGGACCACAGCAATGCGTCATGTTCATTCGCTCTGACGCTACGTCACACCCACTCTAACCTCGAGGCTTTCAACTCGGGCAGCAACGCTGATCTCAGTGCAAGGTCGGGATGGGAACAGATGCGGCGTCGCAGGTTCCAGTAGAGGGCCGAGCACGCTTTTAAAAATATTTTAAATATATATATTTCTTTTTACGCTGGTTCCAGCTTGCTACTGCTGGGATAAAGACCGGGGGCGGTGGCCGAATCGGTAGAGCGCAGGCCTCGCATGCGGGAGATCGGGAGTTCGGTTTCCGGTCGAAGCAAAGCGATGACTTATAAAATTGATACTTGTCACTTCCTAGCTTAGCACTCGGCATTAATAGAATAGGGCAAAGACTGGCTAGCACAGTATTCGGATAATGTGACTGAGTGGGATATCGGGTCATAGTGTCGGCGGCCTGATTTCCCAGTTGGGCTAGCACTATAAAGTCGCCATGAGAGCCCACTGTCACAAGTCGGTACCCGTCCTGATATGACCGTAGATGTTGCTGGATGTAAAACACCAACAACCAACCATCCCAGTGTGGATGAAAGTACCCAACTACACACCAGCGTCTTCCAACCGGCGTGCTTTGCGAGGACCATAGCGACGCGTCATGTTCATTCCCTCTGACGTCACACCTAATTCTAACCCCCGAGGCTTTCAACTCAGGCAGCAACGTTGATCTCATAGCAAGGTCGGGATGGGAACAGAGGCGGAGTCTAACTCAGATTGTCTTCCTCTCGCAGGTTCCGGTAGGAGACTGGGCATGCTTTAAACGAATAAAAATGTGCTGCTTTTTGGTTTGTTTTTACGCTGGTTCCAGCTCGCTACTGCCGAGAAGATGTCAGATAGAATCTAGCGGGCGCGGGATGTTTACAGGCCCCTAATGGCCTACCAGCCACCAATTGTTGGGGGAGATGGCAATCACAGATTGCGCGCTCGGCACTAAACCGAGGCTCGATTCGCCGCTTGTGAGTCCTGAATCTTTATGTTTAAAGTTGCAGAGTCTGATGGTTTTGAGTTTCTGTCATTTTCTGAGATAAATATATTAGGCTGACCACTATGATCCATCTTACTTTACTTTGAAGTAAATTTTCATTTCAAATGTCTATGTTTTGAGATATTTGAAGTGCAAACACGCTAAATTAGTTTTGGCAAGCACACCAAAACTCTTGACACCATAGTCCATAGGCTTCCACAGTAATAGAGTCTATTATTCCCTTCTATTTGGCAGCAAATGCTTAATAAGTGCATCAGTATCTAAGTTAGATATATGGAAAATCAAATCAAGGTCATTGTTTGGGTTTTGAAAATTTGAAACTTTCATCAGACTATGCAGCTTTAAGGTCGTCACATAAATTACCGTTGACAATTTGCTCATGTCCTCTCTCTCTCTCCCTCCTCTGCTCTTTCCCTAATCTCTCTCCATCCTTCTCTCTCTCCATCCTTCTCTCTCTCCATCCTGCTGTCTCTCCATCTTTCTCTCTCTCCATCCTTCTCTCTCCATCCTTCTGTCTCTCCATCCTTCCCTCTCTCCATCCTTCTCTCTCTCCATCCTTCTCTCTCTCCATCCTTCTCTCTCCATCCTTCTCTCTCCATCCTTCTGTCTCTCCATCCTTCTCCCTTTCCATCCTTCTCTCTCCATCCTTCTCTCTGTCCATCCTACTCTCTCCGTCCTTCTCTCTCTCCATCCTTCTCTCTCTCCATCCTTCTCTCTCTCCATCCTTCTCTCTCTCCATCCTGCTCTCTCTCCGTCCTTCATTCTCCATCCTTCTCTCTCTCCATCCTTCTCTCTCCATGCTTCCGTCTCTCCATCCTTCTCTCTCTCCACCATTCTTTCTCTCCATCCTTCTCTCTCCACCCTTCTCTCTCTCCACCCTTCTCACTCTCCACCCTTCTGTCTCTCCATCCTTCTCCATTTCCATCCGTCTCTCTCCATCCTTCTCTCTGTCCATCCTTCTCCATCCATCCTTCTCTCTCTCCATCCTTCTCTCTCCATCCTTCATTCTCCACCCTTTTCCCTCTCCATCCTTCTCTCTCCATCCTTCTCTCTCTCCATCCTTCATTCTCCACCCTTTTCCCTCTCCATCCTTCTCTCTCTATCCTTCTCTCTCTCCATCCTACTCTCTCCATCCTTCTCTCTATATCCTTCTCTCTCTATCCTTCTCTCTCTCCATCCTATTCTCTCCATCCTTCCCTCTGTCCACCCTTCCCTCTGTCCATCCTTCTCTTTCTCCATCCTTCTCTCGCTCCATCCTTCTCTCGCTCCATCCTTCTCTCTCTGACTCCAACACTCCAACACTCCAACACTCCAAAACCAACACCAACACCAACACCAACACCATCAGCTCCCGTCCACATATCTGGACGGTCTTGCGGAATGTTGATTGACCTTGTGCCGATTGCCGTGAATGGGTTGAGCAATTATGGTGAACTGGAATCAAAGCTTGGCTGGCCGTGCGTAGAATGCAGCCTGGCGCCCTCCCTGCCTGTCCCTGCCCCTCATGTCCCCGCCCCTCATGCCCCGCCCCTCCCCGGCCCGGTACGTGTGTGCCCGGCCGGCGTTGGAGGACGAGGCGGACAGGGGAGGACCCCCCACGGGGCCGACCCGGAACCCCGCCCCCGTGGGCAGCCAGCCCGGACATCGGGGCCTGCCGGTGGTATGACAAGCGGCATAGCTCCGGCATAGCTCCGGCATATCTTCGGCATAGCTTCTTTGCCGGGTAGATTCAGGCAATTTCCTGTGTACACACACGATGCTGTTCTTTTATATTTTATCGTTCCTTTTGTTTTGTTTCTTTTTGTATTTTGTATTTTATGTCCATCCCTACACACATTGTAGCCAGACCCATACAGCGCAGTGAATAATAATAGATAGCGTTATGGCTCAAGTTGTTATCTCTGTCTACTGCCCTAGATTGTCAGCCAAGTACTACGCTCGCAAGTAAGCATAACACACAGGAAGAGAGAGTCGTGGATGTGTGTGTATCAGCAGAGATCATCTGGCTATTGAGGGTTTGCGTCAAACGATTATTAGCACCCCGTGACCAGTGCCTCGTCGGCCATCATGGTTGGATAGAAAGTACAGTTATAACACTATCGATGCGGCGGCGACGTTAATATCGCTTCGATTTTGGGTTTAATTTGACTGGCTTTCACTTTTTGGGTAAGCTATTCTCATAAATAACATTATTTCAACCCCCTAGTGAATATTCATGATTCTAAATAACAGAATTAGATCATAGCAATGAATAGATTTGTGCTTTTTTGTTTTATTGACATTCGACAATATCGCCGCCGATGTGGTGGCGGCATTAATATTGCTTCGATTTTGGGTTTAATTTGACCAAATTTCACCTTTTGAGTAAGCTATTCTCATATTCATAAATAATATTATTTCAACCCCCGAGTGAATATTCATGATTCTAAATAGCAGAATTAGATTGTAGCAGTGATTAGATTTGTGTTTTTTGTTTGATTTACATACACTTGATAGTATAAGGAACTGCTTCTATCCAACCACGATGCAGGAGTAGTGTGATGCCTACGTCACACGCAAATCCTCAACAGAACTAATCGTCCCCTTTTTGTTGCTCGCAGTGGACGTGGTGACCGAATCGGTAGACCGCAGGCCTCCGATGCGGAATCGGGAGTTCAATTCCCGGTCGAGTCAAACCAATGACGTACAAAATTGGTACTTGTCTTTTCCTAGCCAGGCATTCATCATTATTAGGATTGGTTGACTCGCTGTCAGGATAATGTGACTGAGTGGGATATCAGGTCATCGTGCTGGTGGGCTGGTCTCCCACTGGGACAGCACTATAAAGTTGCGATGAGTATGCACTGTCACAAGTCGGTACCCGTCTTGATACGACCTTAGATGTTACCAGGACATAAAACACCAACAAACAAACACATTTTTCTGCTACTACTAGTACTAGTACTAGTAGTAACTAGTACTAGTAGTACTAGTAGTAGTACTACTAGTAGAACTACTGGTGCCAGCTTCCAATAAGGAGCAGATAGTGGCAGTAACAACAGCACCCGGTCCGGAATATATATATGGCTGCCTGTCCATGTATGCGCGCGCATGTATGTGTGTATGTATGTGTGGATAAGTATGTATGCATGTAGGTATGGACCAGACGGGATGGCCGAATGGGTTAGAGCGTCCGTCTCCCGTGTTGGTAGACCATGGGATCATGGGTTCGAACCCTGGTCGAGTCAAACCGATGACTTAAAAATTGACACTTGTCGCTTCCTACATAGGCGCTCGGCATTATTAGGATAGGCCAAAGACTGGTTGGCTCAGTGTCAGGATAATGTGACTGAGTGGGATATCAGGGCATGGTGCTGGCGGCCTGATCTCTGAGTGGGGGAGTATTATAAAGTTGCCATGAGTGCGCACTGTCACAAGTCGGTACCTGTCCTGATATGACCATAGATGTTGCTAGGACGTAAAACAACAACAACAAACAAAAGTGTGTATGTGTATGTATGTATGTATGTATGTATGTATATGTGTATGTATGTATATGTGTATGTATGTATGTGTGTATGTATGTATGTAGGCCTATGTGTATGTGTGTGTATGTGTGTGTGTGTGTGGAGCAGCTCAACAGGCGGCGGAGACCTGAAGTCATAGAACCCATGCGCAACCTGACGTGAGGCAAAGGCATTCCCCACCATCTGTCGCAAATGGGGCATGGGGCGCACCTGAGCTGCTCTCAGTTCGGGGTCACGTGGTGCGGGCACGCCGGGCCGCCTCACCGCGAGCTGCTCCGCGGGCGCCCCCTGGTTGCAGATAGGGGCTCGGCTCGGCTCCCCGGGGTCTGTGCATCTAGATAAGGCCCCGATGAAATAGTGTAATTGATGGGCTGAGTGGTTGATTACACGTGTGAACCACACTCGTGCAACCAGTGAGCTCTCCCAACGCTGTGTGTGTATATATATATGTATATAATATATAAATTATATATATATATATATGTATATATGTATATGTATATATACATATATGTATATAATATATAAATTATATAATGTAACATATCCATATATATATATTACATAATATAATATGTATATATATATATATATATATAGAGAGAGAGAGAGGAGAAGCGGTTTCAAGTGTACTATATGGGTTTGGCGATAGTTTCGCATCTGCGCCTTTGCTGTCGGCCTACTAGCGCCAGTGGCGCCGCCGCCAGCACCATGTACGTGCGCCAGTTTGCGCAACTTCTCCACCGATTTTATATATACATATACAAATACATATACATATACATATACATAGCGAGTGTCGTGCGAAATCCCCGGTTGGGGGGAGCGGAGTGAAGTTTGCCGGTACCCACCCCACCCAAGCGAGTGGGGGGGGGGGGGGGGTAGGAGCATGACACTACAGAAATTATTACACGCGATAACAGTCTTATCGGTATCACTATCCATATATATATATATATATATATATATATATATATATATATATATATATATATATATATTCCCGAAAATGCTGTATCTGCGTGGGATGTGATAGCCTGGTGGCTACACCCCGATGTAATATATATATAATCAGCTAAGTTTACACCCGTTCTAATCTGACCTTAGATGTCAGGACGTAAAACCCCAACAACCATCCAATCTAAGTTTAGACAAGGGCTTCGCATAGGCAGCTCTTTTCCACATTCCCGTGTGGCGTGTGTTTTTCTAGTTGAGTTTCTATGTTTTGGGTTAGCGATGAACGATGTAGCAGCGACTGTGTTCTGCTATTTTCTCAACACTGCCACTGCCCTAGCCTTTGCCTGCCACCCTGTCGACGTGGACAAAAAGAAAACAAAGTTTCAGTTACATAGATTTGTAGAAAGTTGCAACTGCAGGACCCAGTAGACATGCAAGTATCCCTGTACAGGCATTCATAGAAGCTTGCATATATCCGAATTCATATATCTCGGACAAAAGATTACAAATGATGGGAGATGTGAGGAAGAAATTAAAAGAAGGATAACAATAGCCCGAACAACATTCTCCAAAATGTATAGAGTGTTAACATCAAGTAAGATATTAATACAAACAAGGAAGCGTATTCTTCAGTGTTATGTGTGGTCTACTCTAATGTATGGGGCAGAGACATGGACAATCTCTAAGAAAATGTACAAACGTTTAGCAGCATTTGAGATGTGGACTTATCGAAGGATGATGAAAATATCATGGACAAAGAAGATCACCAACAAAGAAGTTCTCAGAAAAATTAAAAATAAGAAAAGCTTGTTTGCCACTATACAGACAAAGAAACTTATTTATTTTGGCCACATCATTCGTCAGAGTTCAATATACCGTACATTGTTGGAAGGGAAGGTGAATGGCAGCAGAGGGAGAGGGAGACCAAGAACATCATGGTTTACAAATATTTCACAGTGGACAGGCTTGAATTATTCACAGTCTATCAGAACAGCACAACATCGGGACAAGTGGAGAACCATTGCATCCAACCCTCGACTAGAGGACGGAACTATTGATTGATTGATTGATGTGCTGTGTCTTGCCTATCTGACCAGATGGGTTGGCCAAATGAGCAGAGCGTCCGTCTCCTGTTTTGGGAGATTGGGAAATCCGAAGCCATGAGTTTGTGGGTTCGATTCCTGGTCAAGTCAAACCAATGACTTGAAAATTTATACTTGTCACTTCCTGGCCTGGTGCTCGGCATTATTAGGATAGGGCAAGGGCTGGTTGGCTCAGAGTCTGGGATATCGGGTGATGGTGCTGGCGGCCTGCTTTCCCAGTGGGACAGCACTATAAAGTCACCATGAGTGCAAACTGTCATAAGTCGGTCCCCGTCCTGATATGACCTTAGATGTTGCTAGGACGTAAAAGAACAAACAAACAAACAATCTTGCCTTTCTTCCCCATCCTACCTTTACACATACCAGCTTTTAGCAGTTTGCTTTTTAGTTAGCAGGGATGCAAGATATCCACGATTTCGCAGATTTCCACAATTTTTTATATTTACCGAATTAAGGTTAAACAAAATGCCAAGTAAACTGGATGTATATATATATATGACAACCATTGGGTTCAAATCCCATTGTTATATGACCTTAGATGTTTGGAGAACAGAAACCCCAAGCAAGAACGAGTTAGATATGGTGATAATATAGGCACAACAAGGATAGTTGAAACCGTTCTTCTGCATTTTTCCGCGATTCGCTGACAGTTCTAATCCTATGGGTGGAAATCTGCCTTTTCGCGGAAATTCGCTGTCGGTGTAATAATCTCGGCTTGATTTCCGCGATTTTTGCTGGAGACCACTTTCATCCCTGAGTTAGTGGTGGTGTCTGAAGGGAGGATGTGTGAGGAAAGAGTCTGGGATGCCCCGCAGGTGTAGTGGCTCTCTAGGGTTGTACTTCCTCAGCTAAGACAGATAGTTCAACAAAGGAGAAAGAACGCTCTAGTCCGACCGCGTATATTTATTTACCAGAGGGTCTGCAACCTAAATGGCTACGTGTACATTGCATTGCTACGTTATTTGTTTGTTTAGGGTTTGCTTTCGAGCAATATCTATTTCATACCAGAACGCATACCAACTTTTTGACAGGGCACACTGATGGCCACTTTATAGTGCTGCCCCACTAGGATATTATTCCGCAAGCACCATATCTCACCAAGACCACAGGACACCGTGTAAATAAACAATCCTTGCCCTATCCTAGTAATTCCGAGCGCCAGGCGAGGTAGCGACAATTGTGTACGTCACTGGTATGACTCGGCCGAGAATCGAACTTCCGGTCTTCTGAACGGTTATCCTTCTTTGGATTTATTCTGGTTGTGCCCTACCCTAGGATTTGGCACTACTGGGATAGGACAAGAAGCATTGGAATGAGGAAGACCAATTGTCCACAATTGAAAATACCCCTGCTTAATCAACTACATTGTAATTATTGTAGTGATCTGCACTGACCTCTCACAGTCTCAGGCAAGTAACCACATAGACAGGTAGGCATGGGTAGAGTGGTTATATCAGGGAGCCTAGGTGGTGTAATGGTTAGCGCACTGGCCCGGAATGCATAGAGATGTTGGTTCGAGTTCCACTCTAAGCACAATATTTCTCATTTTCATCACCCCCACGACATTATGTACGAACAAACAAATAAACAACAAAATTGACGATGATCAGCCATTGCCATCCCACTAGACGGGATGGCTGAATGAGTTGAGTGTCCGTCTCCTGCTTTAGGAGATCGGAGAATCCGAACCCATGTGTTTGTGGGTTCGAACACTCGTCGAGTCAAACCAATGACTTAAAAATTGATACTGGTCACTTCCTAGCCTGGCGCTTGGCATTATTATGATAGGGCAAGGACTGGTTGGTTCAGTGTCAGGATAATGTGACCGAGTCGGATATCAGGTCATGGTGCTGGTGGCCTAGTCTCCCAGTGGGGCGGCCCATAAAGTCGTGATGAGCAAGCATTGTCACAAGTCAGTATGCGTCTTGTTGTTAGATGTTGCTAGGACGTAAAACAACAACAAACAAACACACAAAAAGCCATTTCCACCACACATGTGCAGTGACTAACTGGGCTGCTTGTGGTGGGGTCTGACAGCTTAAGGCGCCATGTCCTTTTGCTGAGTGCCCCCCCCCCCCCCAGTTACCCGCCCTTCATTAATACATAGGCTGAGCCGTGGAGGCCACTCGGCGCCCACCTGGGGGACAAGGCTGCGGGTGCTTTTAGCGCGCCGTCGGCATATTCCCTGACGGACGTAAAGCTGCATCAGAACAGTCCGTAAATCAGCACACGACCATCGGCAGCCATCGCGCCGACACCTCGCCACACCTGAGCGCGCGTCCACGCACACACGCGCACACGCACACGCACACGCGCATACGCAAACACACGCACAGACGCACGCGCAGACGGACACACACGCGCATATATACGCACACAGACGCACGCGCAGACGCACGCGCAGACGCACGCGCAGACGCACGCGCAGACGCACGCGCAGACGCACGCGCAGACGCACGCGCAGACGCACGCGCAGACGCACGCGCAGACGCACGCGCAGACGCACGCGAAGACGCACGCGCAGACGCACGCGCAGACACACGCGCAGACGCACGCGCAGACGCACCAGGTGCAGGCACAACCGGTTTGCGTGAAAAGACCGCATATGCAACCCACTCAATCTCACCTACCTCGATACACAGCACCCTTGGCCGCAGTACCAGGGACATGATTTAACATCTATTATACCAGCGATGAAAGTGGTCTCACTCTCAAGATTTGCTTGTTGGAGTTTTACATCCTGGCAACATCTAAGGTCATATCAGGATGGGTAGCGACTTGTGACAGTGCGCACTCATGGCGACTTTATACTGCTGGTCCACTGGGAAATCAGGCTGACGGCACCGTGATCTGATATCCCACTCAGTCACCTATGAGCCTACATTATATATATATACATTATATATATATATATATATATATATATATATAGTTCAAATTGACCATCCGAGTGGGTCTGGAGGCGATAACACCAGGCACAGCTGGCATACAAGTGTCAATGCCTATGACTAGTGGCTCCGGTGTGGCCGAATCTGGAACTACATGCAGCATGCAGTAGAGCCTAGATAAATGGTATATATTAATAGAGCAAACCGAGAGAGTTAGTGTCCTTGTTTATATTCCCATAATAGATTATATAGCACATATATATCTATACATACACATGAAAGCAAATGTGTGTGTATGTTTGTTTCTTTTTCTGTGTGTCTCCTGTGTGTTGACACAAAGACCTTGCCGTCTTACACTACAACTGATCGTGATAGTTATATGTTATAGTTGTTATTGTCTAAGCCAATAAATTGTTTACTAATTAAAATTCGTTAACATTTTTAAAATTCTGAACACTTAGTTATATAGCTCGAAGACCTAATTACACCCCCCCCCCCCCCCAGGAACAAGCTGTAAATTCCGCGTGGAGCGCGGCTTTTAAGCTTGTATAATATAAGACACCTGTCCACAACCTAAACCATACATATAAACGCATGTTTAATCTACACCCACGCATACATTGCTTCCATATTATATATAATGTCCATGTCAACTATTACAAATTAAAAGCACATATAATAATGTAAGACTTATTCTTAAACAGCTGTGAGCGGCTCTTTGAGTGTTGGTGTCTTGTTTATACGTGGTTCATTACACTGGTTGGTATCTCTGAAGTCATAATATCCACCACTCTTATAATAAAAATAACTTCACCTGGATCGCTTGGATCTGGACCCTCTGGATTACCTGGATCCATTTGATGTGGATGTGGATCCCGTGGATGTGGATCCCATAGATCTGGATTCCCTGGATCTTGATCCATTGGATATGGATCCCTTGAATCTGGATCCGGTGGATCTGGATCCGGTGGATCTGGATCCCGTGGACCTGGATCCCGTGGATATGGATCCGGTGGATCTGGATCCCTCCTCTCTCTGGATCCCTTTGGATCTGGATCGCTCCTGTCTATGGAGACCCTTGTGTCTGGATCCCATTGGATCTGGATCCCCTTGGGTATGGATCCCCTTGGGTATGGATCCCCTTGGGTCCGGATCCCCGTGGGTCTGGATCCCCTTGGATCTGGATCCCCTTGGATCTAGATCCCCTTGGATCTGGATCCCCTTGGATCTGGATCTGGATCTGGATAGGGGTTAATCCATACACGGGCGATCCGCTGGTACTTGCTAGTGGATGCTGGCCCACGCTCTGTGGCAATTACTTCTCAGAAGACATGTCGACCTGTCGGGCACAGCGCACACTGATAGCCCCGCACCCGGCCGGCCTCCCCCCATAACAATCAATTAAACATATTTATCTCAGAAGAATGGCAGAAACTCTAAACCATCGGACTAGGCAACTTTCATGACTGGGCGGTCCTTGAGTTTGGTTGGTTTGGTTGTTGTTTTACGTCCTAGCAACATCTGAGGTCATATCAGGACAGGGTCCTTGAGTTGACAAGGTCTAAGCATCTTTCACTCTCAGGTTTGTTGTTGGAGTTTTACGTCCTGGCAACTTCTAAAGTCATATCAGACAGGGATACCGACTTTTGACAGTGCGCACTCATGGCTCCACTAGGAGACCAGGCCACCAGCAGCATGAGCCGATATCCCACTCAGTCACATTATCCTGGCACTTAGCCAACCAGTCCTTGCCCTATCCTAATAAAGTGGAGCATCAGGACAGGAAGTGACAAGTATCAATTTTATAAGTCATTGATTTGACTTGACCAGTAATTGAACTCCCGACCTTCCGCACGGGAGGCCTGTCCTCAAAGGGCATATCAGGATGGGGTATCACTAAGTGTTTTGGTTTTGAAAATGTAATGTTTTCATCGGATTATGCAGCTTTAACCACCCATGATCCCAAACGTGAAAGGAAACGCAGAATAGACTACCATCTTGATGAAAACACGCCGATGCTTTTTTTAGTGATCAGGGATGAAAGTGGTCTCCGGCAAAGAAGGGGGAAATCAAGCCGAGATTATTACACCGACGGCGAATTTCTGCGTAAATGAATATTTCCCCCCATAGGATTACCACTGGTAGGGAATCGCGCGGAAAATGCTGGAAGTCAGGTTTCTAATATCCTTGTTGTGGCTATATTATCACCCATACATAATACTTTCTTGTTAGGGTTTTAAGTTCTCGCAACATATAATGTCATATATGAACAGGATTCGAACCAACCAGTTCTCATGGCATACACATCATGATTCCTTATTATTTTGATTAACATTAATCGATAATGTAGTGGTCTGCACTGACCTCTCAGGCAAGTAACCACATAGACAGGTAGGCGTGGGGAGTGTGTTGATATCAGGGAGCCTAGGTGGTGTAATGGTTAGCACACTGGCCCGGAATGCAAAGAGATGTGGGTTCGAGTCCCGCTCTAGGCGCGATATTTCCCATTTTCATCACCCCCATGACACTGGTTGCCGTGATCAGGATCCTGTACAAGCTTTGCGCTGTATGGTTGTTGAACCTACCCTGTGTATGATGTGTTAGTGCATTGCCTGTATGTATGTAATTGTAAGCATTACAAGACTTACAATTCCAGGGGGACGAGTGTAGTGGTCTGCACTGACCTCTCAGGCAAGTAACCACATAGACAGGTAGGCGTGGGGAGTGTGTTGATATCAGGGAGCCTAGGTGGTGTAATGGTTAGCACACTGGCCTGGAATGCAAAGAGATGTGGGTTCGAGTCCCGCTCTAGGCGCAATATTTCCCATTTTCATCACCCCCATGACAACTACTGACACCGCGGAGAGCAGAGGTTTCAATAAACCAGGTGAAGCGTACACTGAATTGAATCTTGGTGTTCTTTCGTGAGAGAAAGGGTGAGTCGGAGGGCCGTGGGCCATTACAATAACTATCAAAAATCGCCGAAATCCGCGAAATCGCGAAGATCTTATATCCCTGTGACGTCCTGATATGACCATAGATATTGCTAGCATGTTAAACCCCAACAAATAAATCTATCCCTGTGTGATACAAGTTCCGAAAGCGGCGAGCTAACTTTGCCATTCACAAACAAACAAACAAACAAACAAACCAACCAATAACCAGCGCAACCAATAACCAGCACCGTGTTATTTTCACGGCAATCCCGAAAGTTTGTTGTATTTAACGACGCCT
Source organism: Branchipolynoe longqiensis (assembly GCA_030323885.1). Lineage (NCBI taxonomy): Eukaryota > Metazoa > Annelida > Polychaeta > Phyllodocida > Polynoidae > Branchipolynoe > Branchipolynoe longqiensis. Next base: position 111,464,883 of record CM059188.1, read on the forward strand.
CTGGAGCACATTGATTTTCATCATCGGCTATTGGAGGTCAAACATTTGGTCATTCTGACACATTTCTTTAGAGGAAACCTGCTGCCGCCACAGAGGCTACCCTTTCCGATAAGATAAGCAGCAAGGGGTCTTTTATATGCGCTTTCCTACACTTACCCCCACCTTTGATGAACCAGTTGTGGACCACTGGTTGGAATGGAAAATAACCAAAACTGCACTGACCAGCATCGATCGGATGACCCCCCCCCCCCCCCACCTACACAGCTGGACACGCTACCTTCTGAGCTACGTGTCCCGCTCCCACGGCAATCCCGAATGCTTTCGACAACAGGGCCCAGATAACAAGAGGGCAACTCCCCCCCACCCACCCCACCCACCCTTTATCTTCAGGGGAGGCCAGAGGGCGAGCCCACCTCCCCCCCCCCCCCCCCCCCCCCCCCCGGCCGAGACGCCACCTCCAGCAAATTAACTGTATTATGATCAATTTCCATTCTTCTCTGCCAGTTCTGGCCGAGCGGAAAATTGTGTCTGCCCCACGAGGACTCTCGATGCGGGGGCGACTTCCGGGGGACTGAACCAATCAGCAGACGCGAGGCAAAAACAATAGCTCCCCCTAGCGGGGCCGGCCGGCATAGCGGACAGGTGAAATTGATCCATTCTCTGCGCACCACAATTCCCACTCTCTTTTGGGCGAACACAAACATACAAAATACGCCCACGCTAAGGCAAACCATCCCCCCTTATTTAGTTATATGTGATGTATAAGCCTTATGTGAGAATAAAGTCGTGGAATGGATTATTCTATCTTATTGTTATATTATATTATTATTATTAATATTATATTATATTATATTATATGCTAATGGGCACTCTTCGTGTATTTGCTCCTTACTCATACGGGGACTAGTGGCGCCACCACCGGCCCCTATCTTAACTTCCGGCGTTACCACTGTCAGTGTCACTTGCTCCCGGAATTTTATATAAACATTTTTTTTTGATTTTTTTTTTTTGTGTGTGGTAAATATGTTTATTCTACTGAATAAGTCTTTTGTCAGTGCCGAAGCACTGGTCTTCCAGCCATTTTTCAATTCAGGGTTATTTACACAAAAGGTATATAGAATAAGGTGTACAATACCTGTTGAATAGACAATATATATGTGCTCTATAATCTATTATAGGAATAGAAACAAGGACACTACCACTTATCAGTTCTCTTCTATATATTAGTTATTACCATAACACCTCTCTGACCGACCACCTCCACAGATCGACCACTCCTTTATATCGATCGCTTTAGTTGGGTCCCAATCGATCGCCCATACAATACCATTGTAATGAGAGAGAAACCCCTCGCTATACTGACGACCTCCCTAAATGGGCCATTTAAAGTCGGTCACATGGTCGGTCGATTTAGATAGATATGTTTTTGTTTTTTTTTACTAAAAACAGTAAAACCTCTCTAAGTGTAACATACCACCTCCACAGATCGACCACTCCCCTATATCGATCGCTTTATTTGGGTCCCAAAAATACAATTGTAACCATATTCTAACTACCTCTAAGTCTAACCGACCACCTCTCTAAATGGACGATTTAAAGTTGGTCCCATGGTGTGTCAATTTAGAGAGGTTCTTCTTTTCATAGACACAATAGTGTGGCTTGATGAGTGTCTACAATGGGCGAGTATTCGATGATTTGTGAGCCTGGCTGGTAGTGGTATAGGTATAGGTTCAGCATCTGATTGTGACCCGACACAGGCAACTTTTTACCCAGCCTTTAAGGCAGCCCATCCCCAAGACTTGCTTTGTGTATCGATTTGTTCAGAGGACCACGGCGGGGTCATGTTTGTGGTGGGCGATTGCTGGCGGGGCGTGACCCTGTTTGACCGACCCAATCAATCCCATCTCCGAATACTATAGTCAACACTAACCCCTCCCTCCCCTCCCCCCTCCCCCTCCCCATCCCCATCCCACGGTCCGCCCTCGCCCTCCTTCCATGGCAGCTAAGACGCCCGGGCAAATATCTCTCGATGAAAGCCCGGCGTCAACGGGCAGCAGTCGGTGTCAGCGGGTGAGGATTATAGTTATACCGATGTGGTTTGCAGGATTGGTTGGTTGTTGGAGTGTTACGTCCTGGCAACATCTAAGGTCATATGAGGAGTGGTACCGACTTGCCACAGTGCACACTCATGGCAACTTTATACTATTATAGTGCTGCCCCACTGGAATACCAGGCCAGCAGCACCATGGCCCGATATCCTACTCCATCACATTATCCTAGCACTGGGCAAACCAGTCCTTGCCTTAGGCTAATAATGCCAAGCACCTGGCTGGGAAGCGAAAGGTATCAATTTTTAAATTTTTAAGTCATTGATTTGACTTGACTGGGGGAGGGGTGGGGGGGGACGGGGATCTCCCAAAAGGGGAGATGGACCGCTCAACTCATTCGGCTATCCCGTCTGGTTGTCGTGCAGGAAAACACCTAAACGGCTAAAGGGATCGGCTACTTCCGGTCTACCACCATATGAAGCCATAATGAGGTTATATGGACTGCGCACGAAGTAAAGATGGCGAAACACACAGCTACTCTCCATATTCGACCGGCTGCAGTGGCCAATCGGTAGAGCACAGACTTCCCATGCGGAAGGTTGGACGTTCGAATGCCCAGCTGAGTTGAACCGATGACTTACAAAATTGATACTTGTCGCTTCCTAGCCAGGCGATCAGCATTATTAGGCTAGGGCAAGGACTGGTTAGCTCAGTATCAGGATAATGTGACTGAGTGGGATATGAGGTAACAGTGCAGGCAGCCTGATCTCTCCCAGTGGAGCAGCACTAACTATAAAGTCGCCATGAGTGCACACTGTCACAAGTCGGTACCCGTCCTGATATGACCTTAGACGTTGCAACTGCTGGGATCTAAACTAGATCGGGAATCGAACTCCCGAGCTTCCGCACGCGACGTCAGCGCTCTACCGATTCGACCACATCGTCCGGTGGTTTAAATGGGAAGGCAACGATTGTTTGTAAATATTCCCAGCATAGCTCTGCACCAATGCCCGCTGCCGGGTCTCTTTAGCTCCTCAATGAAGGTCAACACAATCCCCATCAAAAGAAGATTAGATGGGTCTGTGTTAGTTACCTAAACAAACACCATGCACACACAAAACACTGGCCAAACTCGGCCTGGCAGGGAGACCTGGCATTAAGAGACCTGAGATAGAAACCTGGCGGGGAGTTACTAGCGCTGACCAAGATGTGTCTGTATTTTTTCTTGTCGACACATGCACCTGCTCTCACTATTCCAAACCGCGTACCTCAGTTAAACTTGCCACTTGACTACATTTCTTTCCACTCGGGGACCACCCCTAGCAAGCCCTGCTGCTCAGTCCTCTTACGGAAGCATACCACTGCTTGCTATTCTTACAGGGATATTTCTACTGCTGTATATTGGTGATATAGAACCATTCTACTGCCACCGTTCCCATAACTGTCCTGTTTGTGGGAAATTGCATATACAAAAAACAACCTTGCTGCTTATCGGAAAGAGTAGCCTATGTGGTGACAGCAGGTTTCCTCGAAAGAAATATGTCAGAATGACCATATGTTTGACATCCAATAGCCGATGATGAAAATAATTGTGATCTAGAGTGCACACTCATGGTAACTTTATAGTGCTGCCCCACTGGGAAATTAGGCCGCCAACACCATATCCCACCCAGTCACATTATCCGGACACACAGCTAACCAGTCCTTTCCCTATCCTATCAATGCCAAGCGCCAAGCAAGCTAACAAGTATCAATTTTATAAGTCATTGGTTTGACTCGACTGGGAACCGAACTCCCCAATCTCCCACACGGGAGGGCTGCACTCTACCACTAGTACCAGTACAAATTCGGCCACCAGGCCTGGTCATCTACATTTGAAACAGCATCGGGGTAGATTGGCCTAAAACCGCACAGGTCGCCCTGATCACTCAGTCAGGCACCAGGTACCCCTGTAGATGCTACTTCAGGCAAGTAGAGGAGCAAGGCACAGGCATACCGCATCTATCATATTAATGCTATCAGCTGCCTCACACACGGAACTCAGTGGCCGAATCAGTAGCGCGCAGGCTTCCCGTGCGGAAGGTCGGGAGTTCGGTCAAGTCAAACCAATGATTTACAAAGTTGGTACTTGTCGCTTCCTAGCCAATCACTCCGCATTATGAGGCAATGACAAGGACTGGCAAGGGTTATCGGGTCATGGTGCAGGTGGCCGGGTCTCCCAGTGGGGCAGCACTATGAAGTTGCCATGAGTGCACACTGTCACAAGTCAGTACCCGTCCTGATATAACCTTAGATGTTGCAATGAAATCGGACATACTTGGTTGGCAAATGAAAATAAAGGCTCCCCGTCGTCAGTTGGCAATTAATAATTAATATAAGACGAGGCTGCATTGAATTCAACGTTTTTTAAAGATTACAAAAAAGATGGAAACACCAGTCGCACCTACCCATATCCATCATATTCTACTGACACGGCCGTCCTGATATGACCTTAGATGGTGCCAGGACGTAGAACTCCAACAATCAACCAATCTATTGACACGGCGAGCTAGCCAATCTTTTCAGTTGCTATCCTATTAAGGCGACATGGTTGTCAATTATGGCCGTGGATTTGTCAATTATGGTGTGCTTTTACTTTGCTCGGGGATGAAAGCAGTCTCCAGCAAAAATCGCGGAAATCAAGCCGAGCTTATTACACCGACAGCGAATTTCCACGAAAACCCAGATTTTCTCCCATAGGATCAGCACTCTCAGGGACTCATAGAAAAATCCCGGAAGTTAGGTTTCAACTATCCTTGTTGTGCCTATATTATCACCCATACCTAACTTGTTCTTGCTTGGGCTTTGTTCTACCAACATCAAAGGTCATGTAAGAATCGGATTCGAGCCCAATTGTTGTCATAAAATTCCAGATTCCTTGGCATTTTGTTTAACGTTAATCACTAAATATTTTTTTTAACGCGGAAATCCGTGAAATGGCGAAGATCTTTCATCCCTGTTTGATAGTTGCGAGATGAATACTTGTAGTGTGACGCTTACCCTTGTCGCCTGTCAATAGTGTCTATGTGTAGTATGTGTAAGTTTGTTTGTTTGTTGTTGTTTTACGTCCTAGCAACATCTAAGGTCATATCAGGACGGGTATGTGTAAATGTGACATCGATATCCGACTTCAACGTGTGACATCAATGGTATCTGAAGGTGTCAGATTGTATCTGTAAATGTGGATTCAATGTGTGGTTGCATTGTATCTGTAAATGTGGCATCAATGGGTGCTGCATTGTATCCGTCGATATAACATCAATGTGTGCTGCATTGTATCTGTAGGTGTGATGACAATTGCTGCTGCATTGTATCCGTAGATGTGATGTCAATGTGTTCTGCATTGGAAAATGTATATGTAGATGTAACAGCATTGTGTGCTGCATTGTTACTGAGGAATTAGCTTCAATGTATGTTGCATTGTATCTGTAGATGTTATATCAATGTGTGCTGCATTGTATATGTAGCTGTGAAATAATGTGTTCTGCATCGGATAATGTATATGTAAATGTGACATAAATGTGTGCTGCATTGTATATGTAGATGTGACATCAATGTGTGCTGCATTGTATCTGTAGATTTGACGTCAATGAGTGCTGCATTGTATCTGTAGATGTGCTGTCAATGTGTGCTGCATTGTATATGTAGCTGTGACATAATGTGTTCTGCATCGGATAATGTATATATGTAAATTGTAAATGTGACATCAATGTGTGCTGCATTCTATCCATAGATGTGCCACCAATGTGTGCTGCATTGTATCCATAGATGTACCACCAATGTGTGCTGCATTGTATCCATATATGTACCACCAATGTATGCTGCATTGTATCCGTAGATGTACCATCAATGTGTGCTGCATTGTATCCATAGATGTACCACCAATGTGTGCTGCATTGTATCCATAGATGTACCACCAATATGTTCTGCATTGTATCCATATATGTACCACCAATGTGTGCTGCATTGTATCCATAGATGTACCATCAATGTGTGCTGCATTGTATCCATAGATGTACAATCAATGTGTGCTGCATTGTATCCGTAGATGTCCCACGAATGTGTGCTGCATTGTATCCATAGATGTACCACCAATGTGTGCTGCATTGTATCTGCGTAAATGCGCTACTCCCGCTGAATCACGGCACCAGCGTTTGCTATCTATTGTTACTGCCACCCTGCCTGCAGGTGGCGCCACCAGGGATGTGCATGGGCGCATGGGGGAATTGTCGTGAATTGTCACTAATGCAAAGACTGTGCAGCTTTCTGTGCGGGTTGAGGGGGGTGGGGGAGGGGGTGGGGGCGGGGGCACTGCGCGGGACTTAAGCGCGTCCGCCTCCTCCCGCGAATAACGATTATCAGCGGTGTGAAATCCCCTAAGTAGCCCGACACTGCCTGAGTATTGTCCCCGGTGGAACCTTAACACATTGTAAACGCCAGCCGCTTCTCAGCCAGATCAGACAGCCACCTGCATCTAATTGCTCGCCCGCCATATGGGGGTTTACGGTAGCCGATCAACCTGTCAACAGTCGACGACGCAGCAGGCTGTGTGAGGCAGCTGGTTGGTTGCTTGCTGGAGTTTTACGTCCTGGCAACATCTCAGGTGGTTTGGTTAGTTGTTGGGGTTTTACATCCTGGCAACATCATCTAAGGTGGGTTGGTTGGTTGTTGGGAGTTTTACGTCCTGGTAACATCTCAGGTGGTTTGGTTAGTTGTTGGAGTTTTACATCCTGGCAACATCTAAGGTCACCGACTTGTGACAGCGCGCACTCATGGCGACTTTATAGTGCTGCCCAACTGGGATACCAGGCTACCAGCATCATGACCCGATATCCCACCCATTCACATTATCCTGACACTGAGGCCAACCAGACCTTGCACTATCCTATTAATGATGAGCGTCAAGCTAGGAAGCGACAAGTATCCATTTAGTAAGTCATTGGTTTGATTCGACCTGGAATCGAACTCCCGATCTTCGGCGCAGGAGGCCTCCGCTCTACTGATTCGGCCACCGCGTCCGGTGAGTGGAGAAGTGGGTATGCGCGCGTGTGAGTGGTGTGCGTGAGTGGTTGGTGTGTGAGTGGATGTGTATGAGTAGGTGAGTGAGTGAGTGGGTGGGTGGGTGAGTGTGTATGAGTAGGTGTGTGAGTGTGTGAGATTGTGTGTGAGTGAGTGGGTGGGTATGCAGGTATTGCAGGTATAGCAATACCTCAGGGAGTTTAACGCCCCTGCCCTGCAGAGTTGTAAACCACTGCCTTGTGGTACAGGTTCTTGACAGAACCGAAGGCTAAGGGAGCAAACCCTAAACAGAAAACAATGTCACTGTGGCAGCATTAAGGGCGGTTGATGTATGGAACTCCCAACATCTCCCGACCAGCCACTGCAGGGTCAAATAGTTTTGCGCCTGTCTTGACATGTTCTTGCCGGTGTGAAACCTCTATTTGCTCCCCGAGAGAGTGCCGCTGGTAACTTGCAAAAGCCAGCAGCACTTCAACACTTTTGCAGGCAGCTTTCATGAAATGTACAACCGCACAAAAATGGAGAGTGGCAGTCAAGTAATGAAAGCAGTCTTTGTCGCATCGCGACCGACAGCATGATGATGATGAGTGGGTGGTGGGTGTGTGGGGGGTGGTGTCACTGTCAGTGTCACTGGCATTGTCAATGTGTGCGCATACAGTATGTATTGTGTCCAATATGGCTGTTGTCAATAGGGCTGCAGCCAATATTGAGGAGCACTTTGCTGATCCGCTGCTGTGTCCCCTGCGTGCCACCTGTACCGGCGGGATTAGTGATAACGCCGGGACAACCGGAAGAGCCGCAACCTGCCAGCCTCCCACGGCAAGCACCACCCTCCGCAGCGTGATCTTACCACATCCCCCCTGCCACTATGCATCTTACACAAAAACAAAGTATTAAATCTTTTCTCGTTCTTTTTTGAGTATCAAAAGTGTGCACTCACTATGGAGTCACCATTAGAGCACACTGTCGGTTGGATATATATTGTCATTATAATATGGTTCCAGATGTGACCAAGACAGAAAACGCCACTGAGCTATTAGTAATAGACAAAGAGCAGAACTGTCGAATAAAGCCAATTTCAAACCACGCCATGTCCAGTATTGTCCGATATCGCCCACATTGCAGTGACTAGAAAGTGTAGTGAGGTGCACTCATCTCCACAGGTGGATGGAATACTACATACACAGGAAGGATGGAAAGTTGCTTGCACCAGGGAACCTACATAAAAGATTCACCCGGTACTTGTAGTACACGGGTGAATGACAACGTACTGTAAATACGGGCAAAAATAGCTTTAGTATGGAACATGAAGTAGAAACTGTGGTTCCATGATCAAATGGCTACATATCTTGGCACAGATTTGGTGAAATGGGAGAGAATGCAAAAATCCAAGATGGCGGCCATAGAACACCGTCAATTTCAATTTTAAATCTTATTTAAACTAGCTATTTTATTATATTTTTCAACTCAAAGGTAGCGGGTAAATATGAAGACATCTACAAAGAATAAATGTTGCTTCTTAGATTGTGAAATTAGGCTCTCATTTTGTTAACCCGCTTTTTCAACCGTTTTTATACAGGGTTGGTATTCACCCATGTACTGCGAGTACCGTGTGAATCCTTTATCTACAGGGAACCTAGATACTAAAGCCCCTTTCACACACGGGCCTTAAGTCACCTCAACTAGTTCGCCTCATCTAAGTTAACTCAGATTGTGTGTGTGAACACTCCTCTGAGGCGAATTAGGGCTGAGTCGACTCAACTAGTTCACCTCAAGTAAACCGCTTGGCTAGGTAGATTAGATGAGGCGAACTAGCTTGAGTCGGCCTAAGTGGCATGTGTGAATGCAACTGGTTTAGTTCAGGTGGCTTAAGCACATGGATGGAAACTGCTTCCTAACAGGTAGTTGCTGTCATAGTGGTTAGAAAACATGTTTGGACCATCCTACATGTTTGGACCATCCCAGTTTTTCATATATCATATGGAGACTGCTTCCTAACAGGTAGTTGCTTTTGATAGTGGTTGGAGTACATGTTTGGACCGTCCTACTCTTCCCATCTCTTGTTAGGTATGTTGTTTGTATGTAGGTACTTGTGGATGTATATATGTGGCAGGTGGATGTATGTGTGGATACCCATCCTGATATGAACTTAGATGTTGCTAGGACATAAAACAACAACAAACAAATGTCGATCTGAGCCGGTTTAATGCACGTGTCTCAACAAGACACACCTTGAAAACTTTGTATGTGTGAACGCGCCGCTAGTTCGCCTCATGTAGTTCGCCTCATCTAAGTCGGCCTAACGCTATACGTGTGAACACGGCTTAAGATAGGCTAATGGTTAGGACACTAGCCCTTAAATGGTGGAAGTGCGGGTGAACACACCACTCCTGCATTGAGACTCACAAAGCACGTCACTCAATCTCATCAAATTCCTAATTCTAAGTGAAGAGTTCTCAACTACCAGATTGGCATTTATTTTTGCAGAAAAAAGTATAGAAAAGTATTGACACCTTAAAAACGTATGAAAATAGGATAAACAATTGTCTTTCATTGAAAAAAGTATAATACTTAAAAATATATATAAAGTGGCAGCATTGATACACTCATATGTATGTGTGTTTGCGTGTAAGTATGTATGTTAGGATGTCTGTACGTATGTAAGTATGTAAGTATGTAAATATGTAATTATGTAAGTATGTAAATATGTAAGTATGTAAGTATCTATGTATGTATGTATGTATGTATGCATGTATGTATGTATGCATGTATGTATGTATGCATGGATGTATGTATGTATGTATGATATGTATAAATATGTATATGTACGTATATATAGCCCAAAGTACAAATCTAAACCTACAGTTGAATTGGTATGCGTGGTAGGCGGCGCGGTGTGAGGTTACCGGTGTGCTGCATGCTGGGATGGCTAGATACGCATCGACTACTTCCAGTTGTATTGCACACGGCGGTAGGCGGTAGGCAGCACTGTGTGAGGCGTTACCGGCGTGCCTCATGCTGGGATTGCTAGATGCGCATCGACTACTTCCGGTTGTACTGCACACGGCGGTAGGCAGCACTGTGAGGTGTTACCGGTGTGCTGCATGCTGGGATCGCTAGATGCGCATCGACTACTTCCGGCTGTACTGCACACGGCAGTAGGCAGCACTCTGTGATTTGTTACCGGTGTGCTGCATGCTGGGATTGCTAGATGCACATCGACTACTTCCAGCTGTACTGCACACGGCGGTAGGCAGCACTGTGTGAGGTGTTACCGGTGTGCTGCATGCTGGGATTGTTAGATGCGCATCGACTACTTCCGGTTGTACTGCACACGGCAGTAGGCTGCGCTGTGTGAGGTGTTACCGGTGTGCTGCAGGCTGGGATTGCTAGATGCGCATCGACTACTTCCGGTTGTACTGCACACGGCGGTAGGCAGCACTGTGTGAGGTGTTACCGGCGTGCTGCATGCTGGGATTGCTAGATGCGCATCAACTACTTCCAGTTGTACTGCACACGGCGGTAGGCAGCACTGTGTGAGGTGTTACCGGTGTGCTGCATGCTGGGATTGTTAGATGCGCATCGACTACTTCCGGTTGTACTGCACACGGCAGTAGGCTGCGCTGTGTGAGGTGTTACCGGTGTGCTGCATGCTGGGATTGCTAGATGCGCATCGACTACTTCCGGTTGTACTGCACACGGCGGTAGGCAGCACTGTGTGAGGTGTTACCGGCGTGCTGCATGCTGGGATTGCTAGATGTGCATCAACTACTTCCGGTTGTATTGCACACGGCGGTAGGCAGCACTGCGTAACGTGTTACCGGTGTGCTGCATGCTGGGATCGCTAGCTGCGCATCGACTGCTTCCGGTTGGACTGCTCGCGGTGGTAGGCGGTAGGCAGCACTGTGTGATTTGTTACCGGTGTGCTGCATGCTGGGATCGCTAGATGTGCATCGACTACTTCCGGTTGTACTGCACACGGCGGTAGGCGGTAGGCAGCACTGTGTGATTTGTTACCGGCGTGCTGCATGCTGGGATCGCTAGATGCGCATCGACTGCTTCTGGTTGTACTGCTCGCGGCGGTAGGCGATAGGCGGCGCTGTGCACGCGTGGTGAGACCGCCCCCCTTACGGAGATATATCACCCGCACTGACAGCGGCAGGCAGGGCGCTGTCACTGGTTCCCTTCTGTCAACCCCTGATAGCGCCCCAGTTCTATTGACCGCGTTATGCCGGTCACCCACAGACAGCCCCAAATAACCACCACTCTGTGGTCAGCAACATGCAACATGGTGGAGAGCAGTTGGTTGGTTGTTGGAGTTTTATGTCCTGGTAACATCTAAAGTCATATCAGGAGGGGTACCGACTTCTGACAGTGCACACTCATGGTGACTTTATAATGCTGCCCCACTGGGTGGGTTGGTTGGTTGGTTGTAGTTGGAAATCAGGCCGCCCGTACCATGACCCAATATCCCACTCAGTCACATTATCCTGACACTGAGTGAACCGGTCCTTGCCATATCCTAATAATGCCAAGCGCCTGGCTAGGAAGCGACAAGTATAAATTTTGTTAGTCATCGGTTTAACTCGACCAGGATTCGACGTCACAAACCCATGGTTCGGATCCCCCGATCTCCCAAAACAGGAGGTGGACCTTCAACTCATTCGGCCATCCCGTCTGGTCTGTTTGGGTGTTACATTCTAGCAACATCTAAGGTCATATAAAAACAGGAATTGAACTAATCAATTATTTTCATCTACATCTTGATTCTTGCCATTTTGCTTAACATTAAACGGTAAATATTTTGTAAATCGCGGAAATCCGCGAAACCGCGGAGATCTTACATCCCTGAACTTGTAAGGCGGGTGAACGGTTTGTTTAGAAAAGTTCCAACGGCTGTTGCGAGCGTATTAATTTGAGCTAGAAAGAAGGCGAGCGGCTGTATTCGCAAGGAACTGCGCAGCAGGCTGAGCAAACATCGTTTATTTGCACCTGGAAAAGAACAGTACTGCTGGTCCTGCCGTGTCAGACAAAGTAGGACAGGCAGTACCGGGCAGGAACCAGTCCGGGTACACTCTCACACCCGGGGTTCAGAGCAATGTCCACGGTGTGTCATTAGTATTAGTGCAAATGTGATTAACAAAAAGTTTGTTTTATTTAAGGACACCTCTAGAGCACATTGGTTTTCATCATCGGCTATTGGATGTCAAACATATCGTCATTCAGCCATATTTCTTTGCAGGAAACCCGCTGCTGCAACATAGGCGACTCTTTCCGATAAGTAGCAAGGAGTCGTTTATATTCACTTTCCCACAGACATGACAGCAAATACCACAGCCTTTGATGAACTAGTTGTGGGCCACTGGTTGGAACGGAAGATAGCCCAAACTGCAAATGTGTCCACTGAGCAGGATCGATCGGTTAACCCAAACCTTCACAGGTGTACAGTATACTGCCTCAGCTACGTCCCGCTCCAAATGCGATTCAAATTTCCGACTAGAGTGAGAAGATGGTGATGGTAGTGCTCGCGCCTGCTCGATGGCTAGTAGTAGCAGCGGGTTTGCCTACCTGAGTGCAAACCCAAGTCGCTCAGGCTGCTGCATTTCCAGCGGACGGGGCGATCACGGCATTTTATGGTCGAAAGCTATAGGCCCTCCATTAAATAATATTTATATAATGTCGTTATATGTCACATAATACTGCCTATATATGTACTATTTATATCGCTGCGCAATAATAAATCAGGTTTGACTTCGAGTCAAATCTGTGGATGTTGGTTGTTGGAGTTTTATGTCCAGGCAACATCTAAGGTCATATCAGGACTGGTACCAACTTGTGACAGTGTGCACTCATGGCGACTTTATAGTGCTGCCCCACTGGAAGACCAGACTGCCAGCACCATGACCGGTGTACACGGCTTGCCATATCCTATCACTCCTTGCCCTATCCTATTAATGCCGAGCGCCAAGCCAGGAAGCAACAAGTATCAATTTGATAAGTCATTGGTTTGGCTCTACCAAGAACCAAACTCCCGACCTGTCTCATGCGAGGGCTGTGCTCTACCGATTAGACCACTGCAGACTGGGCACCATATCACCAGCCCTCCTCCCCTGCCCCAGTACGGAGCCTTGCCGCCGCCCACGCCCACGCCCCTGGCGGCAGCCCCATTCCTCCCAGCTCATCAACGCTACGTGGTACCTCGTTAATCCCACTCGGTCGCATTATCCTGACACTGAGCCAACCAGTCCTTGGCCTATCGAATAATGCCAAACGCCTGGCTAGGAAGCGACAAGTATCAATTTGATAAGTCATTGGTTTGACTCGACCGGGAATCGAACTCCTGATCTCCCACATGCGAGGCCCGTGCTCTACCGAGTCGGCCACCGCGCCCAGTGTATATATGTAGGACTATATATTAATTAAGTTAAGTACTGTGGACAAGTGAAAATCCAGACGGACAAAATCAAACCAGACTTATCCCTGTAGACAATTGAAAAATTGTGTTTATTTCCATCGCTGGTTCACCTATAAGATAATACATCTTGACCCGCGTTGCCCAACACACACTTGGCGGTGGTTGGCGCGGTCAGAAGCTCAGTTGTCCGTGCGCCGGGACTTGATGGAGTGGATCCCGGTGAGGGCCCCTGAACACAACACACACCGCCATTCCGTCACACCTCCGGGGGAGGGGGGGGGGGGGGCTGCCACCGCCCGCCCCCGGCCCCCACTTCACATTCTTTGTTCCCAACATCCAGGCGCAGTCCACCCCTCACGCCATCCCCGCTCCCGCCCCCTACCGGGCACCATAGTGGGTTGGTTGTTGGAGTTTTACGTCCTGCCAACATCTGAGGTCATATGAAGATGGGTATCGACTTGTGACAGTGTGGTTACCCGCTTGTGACACTGACAGTGCACACTCATAGTGACTTTATAGTGCTGCCACACTGGGGAATCAGATTGCCGCCGAATATCCCACTCAGTCACATTATCCTGACACTGAGCTAACCACTCCTTGCCTTATCCTATTAATGCCGAGCGGCAAGCCAGGAAACAACAAGTATCAATTTGATAAGTCATTGGTTTCACTCTACCAAGAACCGAACTCCCGACCTTCCGTACGCGAGGCCTGTGCTCTACCGATTAGACCAGCGCAGGCAGACGGGGCACCATATCACCAGCACTCCTCCCCTTGCCCCTGCCCACGCCCCTGGCGGCAGCCCCATTCCTCCCAGCTCATCAACGCTACGTGGTACCTCGTTAATCCTCAGCGGCGGCAGACAATAGCCATCACGAGGCGGCGCCCCGTGCAGAACCGCGCCGTACAAGCAGTGTCTGTCAGCCGGGCATCCATCAGGCAGCAGCGCGGTGCCAGGGGGGAGGGGAGGGAGGAAGGGGGAGGGGGAAGGGGGGAGGGGGAGGGGGAGGTGGAGGTGGAGGGGGGAGGGGGGGGGGGGGGGGGGGGGGGGAGGGGAGGGAGGGGGAGGGAGGGGGAGGAGAGGGGAGGGGGAGGGGAGGGGGGGGAGGAATGGGGGAGGGGGGAGAGGGGAGGAGGGAGGCGAAGGGGGGGGGGGGAGGAGAGGGAGGAGAGGAGGAGGGCAGGGGAGGGCGAGGGGAAGAGGGGAGGGGAAAGGAGAGGTACGAGGGGAGGAGGGGAAGGGAGGAGGATAGCAGGAGGGAGAGCGGGGAGAGGAGGGGGAAAGGGGAGGGGGAAGACGGTGAGGAGAAGGGGTGGGGTTGAGGAGAGAGGGAGAGGAGGGGGAACGGGGGGAGGGGGAAGGGGGAGGAGGGCAGGAGAGAAGGGGAGGAGAGGAAGGGGTAGGAGAGGAAGGAAGGGGAGGACGGATGGGGGAATGGAGGGGAGGGGGACGGGGGACGGGGAGGAGGAGGAGGAAAGGAAGGGGGGGGGGGGGAGAGGAGGAGGAGGGAGAGGAGCAGGAGCAGAGATGGTGGGAAGGACAAGGGGCGAGGGGGGGGGGGGGGGGAGGCGGAGTGCGAGAAGCGGGCGGTGGGGGAGGAGGGGCGGATAAGCTGAAGGAGGGGGCGGATAAGCGGAAGGAGTGGGCGGATAAGCGGAATGAAGGGGTGGATAAGCTGAAGGAGGGGCGGATAAGCGGAAGGAGGGGGCGGATAAGCGGAAGGGGAGGGCGGATAAGCGGAAGAGTGGACGACGGTCTGTCTCTGAGGGATGGACGGGTGGAAGGGAAGGCGGGTGATGAGGCGGAGGAGGGGAGGGGTGGATGGGGTTGAGGAGGTGGAAGGGTGGATGGGGTGCTGGCTGGCTGGGGTGGATGGGGTGGATGGGTGGTAAGAGATGTGTTGCTTGAGTCAAAACCCAAATAGAGCCACGCGCTTCACGTCCGTCTGTCGGGGTTAGCTGCCGCAGGGGAATTCAAACCAATTGCAAAGAATTAGGCAAAAATTGCAAAGAATTAGGCAAATCCAACTTCTTTAGCAGCCTACTCTGCTGAAGAAGTTGGATTTGTGAATGAATGCATGTCCCTTTGATACTTTGCAATATCAATACTTTTCAACGATACTGTTAGTTAATTGACCCTCCACTCACACCATCCTCCTCTATTTCTTTGCCGGTGTCAGCGTCTCACCTCCCACAAGTCTGGTTCTCCACAAGAAATATGTATCCTCCTGTTTAACTCCAATACATTCTTTAATATATGCGTCAATATTCTAAAAGTCAGAGAATATTGTTCTCCACAAGCAATACGTATTCTCCTGTATTCTTGGGTTTAAACTCATAAGAATAACCGCTAAAAAACAAATAGTGATAATCAGGTCGAGGAACCGACCAGAAGTAAACAACACGGCGACCGAATCGGTTTTTCGCCAATAACTTCTTTAGTATATTCACCAATATTCTCAAACTCGTAGAGAATATTGTTGTACACGTTTCCTCCAGTATTCTTGGGTTTAAAGTCATAAAGCCAACCAAAGTTTGCATTCATCACTCGAATCCGCGCATACACAGAAGCGATATTTGGGAAATGAGCCTTGTGGGAAATAAGACGCCCACACCGGTCACCACCATATATTTTTTCTAACGTTCTTTTAATAATCAAGAGCTAAATATTTCTTTGATAGGGAGAGGGAGTGGAGGTAGAAGGAAGGATGGGGGGAGAGAGGACGGGAGGGGGGAGAGGGGGAGGAGGGGGAGAAGAAGGGAGAGAGGGGAGGACGAGGAGAAGAGAGAGATGAGGGAGAAGAGGAGAGAGGGGAGGGGGGAGAAGAGGAGAGAGGAGAGGGGGGAAGAAGAGGAGAGAGGGGAGGAGGGGAGAAGAGGAGAGATGGGAGGAAGGGGAGAGGGGAGGCGGTTGAGGCGGAGGGGAAGAGGAGAGGAAGAGGAGACGAAGAGGAGAGGAAGAGGAGAGCAAGAGGAGGGGAAGAGGAGGGGAAGAGGAGGGGGAGAGGAGGGGAAGAGGGGGGGAAGAGGAGGGGAAGGAGGGATCGAATCCACCACCTTCTGTTGGGAAACGGCTGAGAAACTGTTCTTAAACTACTTCCGAACCATTCGCCCTTCTTAGGAGCCAACTAACTACCTTTCGAAGCTTGCCTTGCCTAAGTCGGGAGCCGTCTGTCACATACCCTTTAGGGGCAACTTGTCAGAGGCAGAGGAGTGGGTTCAACTCCTGCTCGATACACGCTGTCCTTCCAATGATCTGATAATATTCTGAGCCAAAATCCTCCAATGATCTGAAAGCTCAAGCATTGATGTTGGTCAAAATAGCGGTGGGGAGCTATAGAGGAAATACATTTTTTGTTTGTTTGTTTTTCTTGTTTTACATCGTAGCAACATCTAAAGTCATATTAGGACGGGTACCGACTTGTGACAGTGCGCACTCATCGCCATGAGTGCATACTGGAAGACCAGGCCACCAGTACCATGACCCGATATCCCACACAGTCACATTATCCTGACACTGTAGCTAACCAATCCTTGTCCTATCCTATTAATGCTGACCGCAAGGCTAGGTAGTGACAAGTATCAATTATATAAGTCATCAGATTGATTCGGCTTGGATTTGAACTCCTGACCTTCCACACGGGAAGCCTGCGCTCTACCGATTCGGCCACCGCGCTTCCGGTAAGACTACTAAGAGGAAATGGTAAAAGAGGTGGTGGAGATGCATAGAACCCTCTGAATATGACACTGTGTTTAGATGTGACCTTACATTCCCATAAAGAACGATCCACACAGTACCTCGGGCTGGGGAGGTACCGGATAGGCCGGGTGCCGGGTGCCGGGTGCCGGGTGCCGGTATATATGGCTGTGCTATGGCAAGAGGGCCAACTCGAGGCTGGTCCCCGGAGGGCGGGTGTATAATTGCATACACCAGGAACTGCGGAGAGATCTGCGTACCACGCTCCTTAACGGTATCGAATGTGCCACGGCAATAGCAAAAGACTTAGAACTAGCTGTGACAATATATATATAGGACGAGGGGGGGGGGGGGAGGGAGGGCGCCACCGGCCATGAGCATGGGGAGGCTTGATTGATTGATCGATTGGTTGGTGGTTTCTTTACGCCGTGTCGGCAGCATAGGCTATATTGGGGAGGCAATACAGAGTGTATTCGATGTAATAAAATATATAACAAAATAATTCCCTTCCATGCCTTTATACTTGCAAAATGCATGACATATCACATGTATAGTCACATATATAGTCACATATATATATAGTCACAAATATATAGTTACATATATATATAGTCAAATATATATAGTCACATATCTCTCTCTATATATATATATAGTCACAGCTATATATATGGATAATGATAATCCCCTTATCGCGTGTAATAAGGGCTGCGGTGTGTTGCTCGCCGCCCCCGACTGTTGTGGTGGTGGTGGGGGGTAGGGGGGGGGGGTCTCTCAGCATGCTCTGCTCTTACCCCACCCCCTCCTGCGGGGGGGGGGGGCCGCACACTCCATACGCTCGGAAGTTTATATACATACATATCCTCTTCAGTTCAGTTCAGTTCAGTTTCATTGTATCCATGATATGCAAGAGCGCCCGCCTCCTTGTGAGACCAGTGCCCTAGGCAGGTCAGGTCAAAGCCGCTCAAGTCAGGCCAAGGCTGTTCTGAATAGTTCAAAACCTGGCTGAACCACTGTGAAACACAATGGTCTCAGTCCACAAGGACCTCTATGTTAAACAAATAACAACACATGACTGGAGAACGGCGAGACCATTCTTGCCTGACCGTGTAGTTCCAAGCATGTTCACGGGTGGCGCCACATTATAAGGCATGCCATTTGGAGGTGTAGTCAAACGTGCATAGTCCGGTGGTTTTGAGTTTCTACTAATTAAAAATATATATAAATATGTGATGTATATATTATGGCAATATTATTTAGGCTGCAGTGTTATATACCTCAACACTGCTGTTCTGTTCTATGTTGTTCCTATGTGTATTAACCAGACGGGATGGCCGAATGAGTTAGAACGTCCGTCTCCCGTGTTTGTAGACTGTGGGATCGTGGGTTTGAACCCTGGTCGAGTAAAAACAAATGACTTTAAAATTGATACTTGTCGCTTCCTAGCCTGGCGCTCGGCATTATTAGGATAGGGCAAGGACTGGTTAGCTCAGTGTCAGGGTAATGTGACTGAGTGGGATATCAGGTCATGCTGCTGGTGGACTGGTCTCCCAGTGGAGCAGCATTATAAAGTCACCATGAGTGCGCACTGTCACAAGTTGGTAGCCGTCCTCATATGACCTTAGATGTTGCCAGGACGTCAAACTCCAACAAGTCACGTTTTCGGTGGTGTTCTCTGTGGCGTTTTTATAGGTCGGACTCCTAATCTGAAGGTCAGTGGTTCGATTCCCTGTGGCTTCACCTCTGCTAATTTGGATTTCCACCGTGGTGCATAACGTACAGATTTGGATTTCCACCGTGGTGCATAACATGGTGCATAACGTACAAAGGCCAGTTGCTCTCATACCATGTCTGTGTGGTGTGGGAGGTTAACAATCCCTTGGGTCGGTAAAAGTGTAGGCTTGGGCTTTCTATCGACAAACTGTCTAATGTTGAAAACAATTCTATTCAGACTTATCAATGATAGGCAGTATAAATCTTCAAGAAAATTTTAAAGAAAAAATGGCCAAATTCACTGCTCACTGCAACATCACTAAATACTAAATAATGAAAATTAGGTTAAGCTACGCGAATTATGCCAATTTGTGAAAATTACGGTTTCGGTGTAGCGCATTATGTCAATCAGATGTCTGATGGTGGTTTTATTCTGATGGCACTGGGCAGATTCCATGACGCGCCATCCACGGATTGATTGCGCAAATATTGCAGACCCGCCCTTCTCCCCTCCCCACCTACACATCTGTTGTGAGGTAATGAAAATGGGAAATATTACGCCTAAAGCAGGAGTCGAATACACATATATTGCATTCCGGGCCAGTTTGCTAACCATTACACAACCTAGGCTCCCTAATGTCACCGCCCTACCCACGCCTACATGTCTATGTGCCTCCTTGCCTGAGAGGTCAGCGCAGACTAGTACACTCGTCCCCCTGGAATTGCCTTTTAAATGGTCATTTAAGCTTTACAATTACACACATACAGGCAACGCGCTTACACACATAAATACACAGGGTAGGTTCAACAACTATACAGCATGTCGCTTGTACAGGATCCTGGTCCCAGCACCCAGTGTTGTGGGGTAATGAAAATGGGAAATATTGTGCCTACAGCAGGAATCCAACACGCATCTCTTGCAATGCATTCTGGGCCAGTGCAGACTACTACACATCTAATGCTGACAACAGCCTTCGCTGCACCGTCTTTCCATGTCATTGTCAGGGTAATCGCTTCTCATTTACTATAGCTGTTTGACCCCTCCCACACACCGCCACGCCCCGCCCACCCGCCCCACCCCCACCGCCACGCCACGCCCAACCGCCCCACCCCCACGTCCACCACTGCCGCCCCTTGTGTGTAGTGTAGAATGATGGGGAGAGAATAGGAAGATGGATGGCAGGCTACAAGGCTGGTGGGGCTGGGAGGTAGGCTGAGTAATGGTTGTGTCTGTGGGAATGTAGGTTGAATGTAGGTTGAATGATGGTTGTAGCTGAGGGAATGTAGGTTGAATGACGGTTGTGTCTGTGGGAATGTAGGCTGAGTGATGGTTGCGGCTGTGGGAATGTATGCTAAGTAATGGTTGCGGCTGTGGGAATGTAGGCTGAGTGATGGTTGCGGCTGAGGGAATGTAGGTTGAATGATGGTTGTGGCTGTGGGAATGTAGGCTGAGTGATGGTTGCGGCTGAGGGAATGTAGGTTGAATGATGGTTGTGGCTGTGGGAATGTATGCTAAGTAATGGTTGTGGCTGAGGGAATGTAGGCTGAGTGATGGTTGTGGCTGAGGGATTGTAGGCTGAGTGATGGTTGCGGCTGAGGGAATGTAGGTTGAATGATGGTTGTGGCTGTGGGAATGTATGCTGAGTGATGGTTGTGGCTCTAGTAAAGTAGGACGAGTGATGGTTCTGGGAAGGTAGACTGAGTCAGTGAGGAATTGTTGTGGATATGGGAAGGCAGGCTGAGTGATGATTGTGGTTCTGGGAATGTATGCTGAGTGATGGCTATGGCTCTGGTAAGGTAGCCTGAGTGTTGGTTGTGGTTCTGGGAAGCTAGACTGAGTGATGGTTGTGGCCAGGGGAATGTCGACTGAGTAATGGTGGTCGATGTGAGGTAGGCTGAGTGATGAGTGTAGTTGTGGGACGGTAGGCTGAGTAATTGGTAACTCTATGAGTATGAGCAATCTTCTCAATATCCACTAGATGGCAGCGCAGAGGAACCAGGTGAGGCTGTGAGGCTGTGAAGGGACTGGCGGATTGGCTGTAGTGTTAGGAAGCAGGTTGAGTAATAGGTGGGTAGGCAGGCTGAGTAATTTAATTGCTGAGGCTGCGAGGAGACAGGCTGAGTGACGAATTAGGCAGATGCGCTGTTAAGATTAATGAGAAACAGAGTGATGGGTGTAGCTGTGACTAGGCAGACTGAGTGATGATTGGGGCTGTGTGGGTAGGCCGGCTGAGTAATGACAGGGACTGTGTGGGTAGGCATTCTGAGTAACGACACGAGCGGTGTGTGGGTAGGCAGGCTGAGTAATGACAGGGTGGTGATGCTGTGAGGTTCAGGCAGCCTAGTGTTCTCCCATTGGCGGGTCCTCCCTGCCCCCTGCCCCCTGCCCTCCCCCCCCCCCCTCCCCCCGCCGGCCGATGTTCAAAGTATACAGAAGGAGCACGCCAGGAAACAGCGCAACAGAAACAAGATTATCAGAAGAAGAAAAAAGAGAGAAACAAGAAGAGAGAAAAGGCCTAGATAAAGGCCGACCAGCTGTGTGAGCTGGCACGTTGACATGCGCTAATAGAGGCTAAGTGCTTACGGACCGAGAATCCAACATGAGCCTAGCCTTTTGCACGTGATCTTGGAGCGGCCGGCCAGCCCCCATCTCACTCCGCATAGCCATGTGTTCAGCACATCCTGTTCCCATAAGAGTTTGTTCTTGTAATGTGCTACACTGAGCGGAGTAATGCAGCAGAAGCCCTGCTCGTGTACACATTAGGATGTTGGTTGGAGTGTTACGTCCTGGCAACATTGAAGGTCATACCAGGACGGGTACTGACTTGTAACAGCGCGCACTCATGGCAACATTTTAGTGCTGCCCCACTGGGCGACCAGGCCGCTGGCACCATGACCCGATATCCCACTCAGTCACATTATCCTCACATTGAGCCAACCAGTCCTTGTCTTATTCTATTATTAATGCCGAACACCTGGGTAGTGACAAGCATTAATTTCTAAGTCATTAGTTTGACTCGGCTGGGATTCGAACTCCCGACCTTCCGCAAGGGAAGCTTGCGCTCTACCGATTTGGCCACCGCGTCCGCTCGTGGACAATGTATTCCATTGCTGAATGACATGAGGGTCATAAACGGCCAAATAAATCAACAATATAGTCTGAATCTTCATCATCCACTACTGGCGAACAAGTCGGTACCTGTCCTGACATGACCTTAGATGTTGCGTGGACGTAAAACTCCAACAACCAAACCAAACCAAAACTCCAGAACATAAAATAAAATACTCTATTTGTAGGTTGGTAGCTGTATTTGTAATTGTGGTATATATAAATTATAATCTCCTTTTGTAGGTGTGCAGATGCGGATATTGATTTTTTTTTAAACTAAAACATTTAAAAAGAACTTTGCAGGTGTGGTTGGTAAATCCGGAGAGCATTATGGGTAAAACCACCACTATAATGTATGCAGGTCAATACAGCTATTGGTAGACTGGCTACCGGTGTGCACAACCACCTCTTTGTATGCAACCAGGCATCTACCGATGTATGGGGCGTCTGATACCTTTGGAAGTTTCGGGGGCGTGGGGGGGGGGGGGAAGCAGAGGGTGGGGGTGGGGGGCGAGGAGTAGAAGCAAAAATCGTTGGCTTTCTTTGATTAAAGATTTTTTTGTTTAACCACACTGAAAACCTGATGCGAAAATCGCAATGCAATTCACCAGTGCTGATCAAGGTGAGTTCCGCTAAAAACAGGGATGAAAGTGGTCTCCCGCAAAAAATACTTGGAAATCAAGCTGAGATTTTCACACTGACGGGGGGGATCTCCTAACATTGACTTAGCACTGTCATGGAATCACGGGGAAAATGCTGGAAGTCAGGTTTCAACTAGTCTTGTTGTGACTGTATTATCACCCATACCTAACTCGTTCTTGTTTCGGTTTTATAGTGTAGCAACATCTAAGCTGATATAAGAACAGGTTTAAAACTATCCAACTGTTGTAATATACATCCTGATTTTATCCCCAAAAAAATTGTTTAACGTTAATCGGTCAAAATAAAAATTCGCTGAGATCAGCGAAACCGCGGAGATCTTTCATTCTTGTAAAAAGAATTGTGAATGATCTTGACTAGTCGAGTGAATACATTAAACACAGTCACTATTGTGGCGTACGCCAAGGCTATATCGGTGTGTGGGATCAATACGAGGCGCGTGCATAGGGACCTAAATCGGAGATGGGGGAACTGAAAACAACGTTAAACAAAAAGGGATCGCCTCATAAAAATGTAAAGTAGGCCGCCATTGATTTACCGAGGATTAGGCCAGCAGCCCTTGTACTAGGCGACCGGGTGTGATGGCCGAATGGGTAGAACGCGGGCATCGTGTGTAGAAGGTCGGGAGTTCAGTTCCTGGTCGAGTGAAACTAATGACTTTAAAATTGATACTTGTCGCTTCCTAGCTTGGCGCTTGTCATTAATAGGCTAGGGCAAGGACTGGTTAGCTCGGTGATGGGATAATTGTGACTGAGTGGGATATCAGGTCATGGTGCTGGTGACCTGAGTTCCCTGTGGGGCAGCACTATAATATATAAAGTCGCCATGACTGTGCACTGTCACAAGTCGGTACCCTTCCTAATATGACTTTAGATGCTGCCAGGACATTTTACTATGCGAGCCCCACAGGGGTGTATGTTCGCATGCAATAGGAGGCGAAAAGGCCAGCTGCGGGCATGCGCATTGAAGAGGTGTTGGGCATCTCAGGCAGTAGTAGGTCACCAGTTCAGGTGCCACTCTTAATTTCAAAAACACAAAAATCAGAGCAGTATGGCCATTCCGAGTTCCTGTTGGTTGGTTGTTGGAGTTTTACATCCCGGCAACATCTAAGTTCATATCAGGACGGATACCGACATGTGACAGTGCGTGCTCGTGGCGACTTTATAGTGATACATTGCTTGAGTGTCAAAAGGTTTGCTATTAATTACTAAGCATCCTTCCTTATATAGTGCCCAATGAGCCTACCGATATATCACTCCCATTTACATAACAAAACGATATCAGCTAGTGTGGGATTCCTTGGATCCGCATCACTTTTGAACATCTCACTCACCACTGATGGGTGTCAATAGTGGAAAATGATCCGACAGCCTGCATATATATATATATATATATATAAATATATATATATATATATATATATATCCGGTCCTGATATGACCTTAGATATTGCCAGGACGTAAAACAACAACAAAGGTAACTAACTCCTCATTGAAAATAAAATCCCCACCTAATCACAATTCATTCCAATTTAAATTCCCAGAGAACAACTATTTTCAAAATATCCAAATCATGATCTTTGTGAACATGAACGGTGGGACAGTGGGTGAGCGTAATGGCCGCTGAGGCGTGGGCGAGTAGGTGGTGCCAAATGGGGTTGTATCAGTAGATGACCTAATGAATAGAGGTCAGCAGCCAATGACTTAGTGGCTGGGAACTACATGGGATCTTCTTTTTTTTCTTTTTTTGTTGTTGGTAGATTAGTTCTTTAAGCAGGGGAAATTTCAATCATGGACGATTGGTCTTCCTCATTCCACTGCTCCTTGCCCTATCCTAATAATGCCGAGCGGCTGACTAGGAAGCAACAAGTATAAATTTTTAAGTCATTGGTTTGACTCGAACCCACGATTCCATGATCTACCAACACAGGAGATGGACGCTCTAACTCATTCGGCCATCCCTTCCAGTTTATTATACTTATATAATGGTTTATATAGCATATAATGAAGTGGAATATTATCCTTCTATGTATAATCCCAAGTTACTTTATATGTAAACAATTTAAAGCGCAATGGTGCACAAACTCGCCTGAAGGGCAACATTATGACAGAGCAGCTTCCCGCAGGCAGGAAGGAGACGAAAATAACAACAAAACAACGAGGCAAAACCAAAAAGATTGCGGTGGTGGTGGAAGACCAATTACCTGTTAATTGGATTGTGAAACAAAACACACAAAATATGAGAAAATATAAATTGGACAGTCAAATAAAACACCTCAGGTGGTGGGTGAATGGGAAAGATGGTTTGTTTGTTTGTTGTTCTTTTACGTCCTAGCAATATCTAAGGTAATATCAGGACGGATACCGATTTGTGACAGTGCACACTCATTGCGAATTTATATGGCTGCCCTATTGGCAAATCAGGTCACCAGCACCATGACCTGATATCCCACTCAGTCACATTATCCTGACATTGAGCCAACCAGTCCTTGCCCTATCCTAATAATGCCGAGCACCAGGCTAGGAAGTGACAAATATCAATTTTTAAGTCACTTGTTTGACTCGACCAGGATTCGAACCCAGATCTCCCGATCTCCCAAAACAGGAGACGGACGCTCTACTCATTCGGTCATCCCGTCTGGTCGAATGGGAAAGAACTGCGCATCGCATGTAGTTTACAAAAGAAAAGTGACGCCGGCGCCGCCGCCCCCCCCCCCCATATCTACACCCGGCCCCCACCCCCACCCCCCCCCGTCGGGAACCAGATTGGATTTCCCGTCTCGATTAAAGACGCAACTGTCATGGTGGTATCAGTGTGTGTGGGTGTGGGTGTGTGGGTGTGTGTGTGTGTGTGTGTGTGTGTTGGGGGAAGGGGTAGCACCAGGGGTGGGGGGGGGGGGGCGATCCTTAGTGTGAGCCGGTGTCCTGTGTGCTCCGAGGCAGACAACTTATTGTCAATGGGAGCCACCTGGTGGGGGCCCCCATGCACTACATTAAACTACATTAACAACCCCCAGGCCGACCGCGTCTTATCCCCGGGATCCCCTCCCAGCCACCCCCACACCACCCACACCACCCCCACCCCCACCCCACACCCTCCCCTCAAGGGCGAATATCTCTCAAACACACAAAAAACCCTCATTACGGCCAGCCACAGCGCGCCCTGTCGGCCACATGAGAAGAAGGCGGTCCCTGCGCACTTCCATGTTCGACGCCTGCAGCAAACACTCGGCAAATAAACACAAACTTCTTATCGGGAAGCGAGGCTCTCCGGCCATGACTTCCTCTTCCCCAGTGCCACCCGGCCAGGCATCGGCCCATGTAACGGACAACTGGTCCATGTTTCTGGTATTTGCTCGGATTAGAAAACAACCAAGCATCAATAACAATACTAAAAACACCCTAGGAGGAAAAAAAACACAACTACCACAGACATGTCTTTTTTAAATCTTTAAAAAAAACTCAATACATAACCGTTGTCTTCTCCCACGACACGGTCAGTGACGCAAGGATTCTCCATGACGTGGTCACGTGACGTGACCACGTCACGCCACCACGTCACGTCACGTGGTCAGGTGACCTGGCCAGCCAAGATGAAGCTTGACCCAGAGCAGATCTTCTAAACGTTTTCCAGGGGTAATCATTGAGCCTAGTTGTATTGTCACAATGCGACTGTATGCCAGAAATAAACATTGTATCCTCCTCCTTCTCCTTCTCCGCCTCCTTCTCCGCCTCCTTCTCCGTCTCCTTGTCTGTCTCCTTGTCCCTCTCCTTGTCCCTCTCCTTGGCCCTCTCCTTCTCCTTCTCCTCCTGTGTCTCCTTCTCGATCTCCGTCTCCTCCTCTTTCTACGTCTCCTTCTCCGTCTCCTCCTTCTCCTAGTCCGTCTCCTTGTCCATCTCCTTGTCCGTCTCCTTGTCCGTCTCCTGTTCCGTCACCTTGTCTGCAACCTTCTCCATCTCCGTCTCCATCTCCGTCTTATTCTCCATCTCCATCTCCTTCTCCTTGCCCGTCTCCATGTCCGTCTCCTTCTCCGTCTCCTCCTCCATCTCCGTCTCCTCCTCCATCTCCGTCTCCTCCTCCTTCTGCGTCTCCTTCTCCATATCCGTCTCCTACTCCTTCTTGTCCATCTCCTTGTTCGTCTCCTTGTCCGTCTCCTATTCCATCACATTGTCCGCCCCCTTCTCCATCTCCGTCTCCTTCTCTGTCTCCTCCGTCTCCTTCTCCATCTCCTTCTCCTTGTCTTTATCCTTGTCCGTCTCCTTGTCCATCTCCTTGTCCGTCTCCTTGTCTGTCTCCTTGTCTCCTTGTCCGTCTTGTCCGTCTACATGTCCGTGTCCTTGTCCGTCTCCTTGTCCGTCTCCTTGTCCGTCTCCTTGTCCGTCTCCTTGTCCGTCTCCTTGTCCGTCTCCTTGTCCGTCTCCTTGTCCGTCTCCTTGTCCGTCTCCTTGTCCGTCTCCTTGTCTGTCTCCTTGTCTGTCTCCTTGTCCGTCTCCTTGTCCGTCTCCTTGTCCGTCTCCTTGTCCGTCTCCTTGTCCGTCTTGTCCGTCTACATGTCCGTGTCCTTGTCCGTCTCCTTGTTCGTCTCCTTGTCCGTCTCCTTGTCCATCTCCTTGTCCGTCTTCTTGTCCGTCTCCTTGTCCATCTCCTTGTCCGTCTTGTCCGTCTACATGTCCGTGTCCTTGTCCGTCTGCTTGTCCGTCTGCTTGTCCGTCTCCTTGTCCGTCTCCTTGTCCGTCTCCTTGTCCATCTCCTTGTCTGTCTCCTTGTCCGTCTCAGTGTCCGTCTCCTTGTGGGTCTCCTTGTGCATCTCCTTGTGCATCTCCTTGTCGGTCTCCTTCTCCGTATCCTCCTCCATCTCCGTCTCCTCCTGCATCTCCTTCTCCGTCTCCTTCTCCGTCTCCTTGTCCGCCTCCTTGTCCGTCTCCTTGTCCCTATCCTTCTCCGTCTCCATCTCCTTCTCTATCTACGCCTTCTTCTTCTTCCCCTTATTCTTATTCTGCTTCCACATCACTATATGTCCCAAGGATGATAAAAAAAAAAAGTATATTGCGCCTAGATCAGGATTTCAACCTACATCTCTTGCAGTCTAGCCTAGTGTGCTAACCATTCTACCATCTAGACTCCCTGATGTCATCACCCTATCCACGCCTACCTGTCTTATGTGGCTTCTTGCCTGAGAGGTCAGTGTAGATTTATACATATATGTTAGATGCAATTCGGACATTAAGTACAATACCTACGGTCATCTTGGAATCCATTTGTGCACGCCTATATCATAAACAAACTTACTCCATTTTAATGACATTCTGGATGTGTTCATTTTAACAGAATCATAACCACTTCTGAGGATGAATAAGCACGAACCAACAAGATCAAACAAAAAACTCTTTTTGAAACGTTGAGAGAAAAACCCCATAACCATCTCCATGTTTGAAATACAGCACACTGTGTATACCCGATTGTGTTTACAGCGGGAAGGTGAAGGTCATTTAATGGTATAAGTAGGCCGTGATTGCCTGACTGTTAAATAACAAATGACAAACCGGTCTAAGGAGTATTACCCCGGTTGGTTGACTGTTGGAGTTTGGAGTTTTACATCCTGGCAACATCCAAGGTCATATCATTATCAGGATGTCGTCCGACTTGTGGCACTGACAGTGCGCACTCATAGTCATAACGACTTTATAGTGCTTCCCCACAGAGAGACCAGGCCACTAGCACAATGACCTGATATCCCACTCAGTAACATTATCATGACACTGATCTAACCAGTCCTTGCCTCTCCTAATATTAATGCCGAGCACCAAGCTAGCAAGCAACAAGTAGCAATTGTTTTACGTCATCGGTTTGACTCGACAAGGAACGAAACTCCCGACGTTCCGCACGCGAGGCCTTCGCTCTACAGATTCGGCTACCGCGCCCGGTATTACAAATGGCAAACCGGTCTAAGGCAAGGAGTATTACGACGGTAAAGGTGAGCTTCGCTGGGAATCATACCAACTGACACATCCATCAAGTAGGACTGATGGCCGGTGTGGGTGAGTGTTAGGCCCTGGGGGGTGGGGATGGGTGGTGAAAGTGTATGTATGTGTGTGTGTGTGTGTTGGGGGTCCCTCTAATGGTCCAATTACGTGGCCATGTTTACATCTGGGCTCCGCTACCACCACTACCATACCATTTATCAGACAAAGGGGCTGGCACGCTAAACCTGCTTCTGATATACAGACTGCGCGTGATTTATGGAGAGTGCCGACTCCAATATCCAAACACTGCCAGGCGGTACAAGTGTGCGCATAGCTCACCCGACAAGGGCCGACTGTCAGTGTCACCCACCCACCCACCAGCTTCGGTTGTTGGGAGTTTTACGTCCTTCCAACATCTGCGGTCATGAATATCAGGATGAG
This sequence comes from Branchipolynoe longqiensis, assembly GCA_030323885.1. Lineage (NCBI taxonomy): Eukaryota > Metazoa > Annelida > Polychaeta > Phyllodocida > Polynoidae > Branchipolynoe > Branchipolynoe longqiensis. The sequence continues at coordinate 111,493,987 of CM059188.1, forward strand.
TACCGACTTGTGACAGTGCACACTCATGGTGACTTTATAGTGCTGCCTCAATGGGAAATCAGGCTGACGGTATCATGACATGATATCCAACTCAGTCACATTATCCTAGCACTGAGCTACCCAGTCCTTGCCCTATGCTGTTAATGCCAAGCACCAGGCTAGGAAGCGATAAGTATCAATTTTATAAGAGCGGTCACGGTGGCCTCGCGTATGAGAAATCGGGAGCTTGGTTCCCTGTCGAGTCAAACCAATGACTTATGAAATTAATATTTGTCACTTCCTAGCCTGGAACTCGGCATTAATAGGATACGGCAAGGACTGGTTAGGTCAGTGTCAAGATAATATAAAGTCTGAGTGGGATATCAGGTCATGGTGCTGGTGGCCAGATTTCCTGGATAGGCAGCACGATAAAGTCGCCATGAGAGTGCACTGTCACAAGTCGGTACCCGTCCTGATATGACCTTAAATGTTGCCAGGATGTAAGACTCCAACCAAACCACCCACCAACTTGTATCCGGCGGCCGTCTTGATATGACCTTAGACGTTGCTAGAACGTAAAACAACAACAAACAAACAAACAAACAATGCATCCGGCGGACAGACGCCGGCTCAGGTGGGCGATAATTGAGGTGTGTCACCGCAGACGCTCAAATGCCCTTGCTGGCGACATTCCAGCACACTGATACAGTCAGTCTCAGAGGCATTCGGGGTTTTCATGACATGGTTCCACTGGCGATATATCGATTTGCGATGCACTGTGTTATTATCCATCATCGTAATCACCGGCCGCTCTACGCGAACCGTGTTGTGCTTGGGCGCGCAAAGCTAAGTCGACTTTGCCGGCCGAGCGGATCCAAGTGTCCCCCCCCCCCCGCCGCCGCACCAAGCCCGACCCCCCCCCCCCGACCCCCGCAGCAGCGCCCGGATGAGGAGCAGCTCAGTCCACCTTCCTTTGTGAATCCGCACGCTACGTTCTGAGTGACTGCCTTCGACGTTGAATCCACACGTTACAGTCTGAGTGAGTGCTTTCAACATTGAATCCACTTATCAACACCGCTGATTATCGACGTTGAAACTACTCCCATTGATTATTAACGTTGAAACACCCATCGATTATTAATGTTGAAACATGCATTGATTATTAACATTGAAACACTATTGATTAGAACCGTTGAAACAATATCGAACATTGAAACACCACTGATTTTATCAACATCGAAACATCACCGATTATCGATGTTGAAACATCATCAATTATCAATATCAATGTTGAAAAAATATTCACTATCAGTGTTGAAATACCATCGATTATCATTATATCAACATTGAAACACCATTGATTAGCAATGTTGAAACACCATTCATTATCAATTATGAACATTGAAACACCATTGATTAGTAATGTTGAAACGCTATCAAATATTGAAACACCATTGATTATCAACATTGAAACACCATTGAGTATCAACATCGAAACACCACCGATTATCGACATTGAAACATCATCAATTATCAATGCTGAAACATCATCCACTATCATTGTATCAATATTGCAACACCATCAATTAACAACATTGAAACACCACCGATTATAAAAGTTAAAACATGTAACTCACTGGTTTGACTCTAGCGGGATTTGAAATCCCGACCTTCCGCATGAGAAGCTTGCGTGCGCTCTACTGATTTAGCAACCGCTTTCGGTGTTAAACAGTGCCTTAGAGTTAGAGTTAGAAGTGGGCGATAATCGGGAGCTGTGCGGTGGGCATTGGGCCACGGCGTCCCCGTCCAGGTGAGGTGTAATGAGGGTGGTGACAGACACTGGTGTGGAGATCTAAAGAGTCCATCTGTGGACGTCAGCACCGCCCCGTCTCGTCCCGCCACGTGAGAACTCGCCCCCCCCCCCACCCCCCACCCGCGTGTCTACCGCTAGTCACGTGACCTTTCACCCCTGGCAGGCAGTCCCACGCCCACCCGAGTTAGTACATCTGATAAGCGGCAATAGGGTAGCGATGGATGGGCAGGCGAGATGGTGGGTGGGGTGGGGTGGGGTGGGATGGGATGGGATGGGGTGGGGTGGGGTGGGATGGGGTGGGGTGGGGTGGGGTGGGGTGGGGTGGGGTGGGGTGGGGTGGGGATGGGATGGGATGGGAGTGGGATGGGTGGGGTGGGGTGGGGTGGGGTGGGGTGGGGTGGGGTGGGGTGGGGTGGGGTGGGGTGGGGTGGGGTGGTGGGTTGGACAGACTAGCGTGTCAGAGAGAGCTGTAATGCAGAGCATGCATACACAAGCCGACTTTCAGACAGTGATCTTTGAAGCACAAGCTGTGATAAAGTAGGGCAAAACCTAGCTTTAGAAACCTGGTCAAGCGAAACCAATGACTTAAAAAGTTATACTTGTCGCTTCCTATCCTGGTGCTCAGCATTACTAGGAATAGGATAAAGACTAGTTCAGTGTCACGATAATGTGACATACTGGGATATCATCAGGCCATTGTCTTCCAGTGGGGCAGCACCATAAAGTCGCCATGAGTTTGTTTGTTTGTGCTTTACGTCCCAGCAACATATCAGGTCATATCAGGACGGGTCGCCATGATAGTGCACTGTCACAAGTCGGTATCTGTCCTGATATGCCCTTAGATGTTGCCAGGACGTAAAACTCCAATAAGCAAACCAATCTCACAGCGGTATGACCCAGTATGTATAATTTACACTTGAAATCCCAAACCATCAATAACCTATGGTATATATACAATATATATGCGTCTTGTTAAAGTAGACCATGCTCTACTGATTATAGGGATCTATGAATGTACCCAACCACCCAACTGCAGAGACTCGCATGTTCTCCAGAGTCAAAAGAAAAAGGAAAGCTTGTTTTATTTAATGACGCCTCTAGAGCACATTGATTTTAGTCATCGGCTATTGGACGTCAAACATATGGTCATTCTGACATATTTCTTTGGAGGAAACCCATTGCTGCTACATAGGTTACTCTCTGCAATAAGCAGCAATGGGTCTTTTATATGCACTTTCCCACAGACAAACAGCACATACCACAGCCTTGGATGAACCAGTTGTAGAACACTGGTTGGAACGGAAAATATCTCAAACTGCAAATGGGTCCACTGAGCAGGATCGATTGGATGACCCACACCTTCACAGGTGGATAGACACTCTGCTGCCTGGGTTACGTCCTGCTCTCCCTTCTCCAGATTCTGTCGTTATATCTATGACCTGAGATATTGGTAGGACGCAAATCAACAACAGATTGCTGACAGATTGTCTGACGGGTGCAGTATAATAACTCTAACACCACTGGTCTGTTTGGCACCAGCAGCATATTACACCAAATCTGTGTCACAACATACACTCCCCCCCCCCCCACCCACCACACCTCACCCGCACAGCGCGCTGAATGCTCGGCGCGCCACGTCCTCAGAGCGCCCGGCGGCCGCCAGCGTTGTGAACAGGCCCTCATGCCATCCGCTCTTTCATCTTTACAGTCGGTATTCGCGCCACCTCAGTTTATGACGTCACGCCCCTCACAGGGCACCCTGAGGACACCGACCCCCCCCCCCCCACTCATCCCCCGGCCCGACCCTCCTGGAAATGCACCAGGCGCGGTGGCCGAATCGGTAGAGGCCAGGCCTCACGTGTGGGAGAGTGGGAGTTTGGTTCCCAGTCGAGTCAAACAATGACTTATCAAATTTATACTTGTTGTCGTTTCATAGGCAGGTGCTCAGAATTAATAGGATAAGACAAGGACTGGTTAGCACAGGATAAGGTGACTGAGTGTGATATCAGGGTCATGGTGCTGGCAGCCTGATTTCCCAGTGGGGCAGCACTATAAAGTTGCCATGAGTGTGCACTGTCACAAGTCGGTACCTGTCCTGATATGACCTTCGATGTTGCCAGGATGTAAAACTCCCAACTGACGTAATACCCCTTAGACCGGTTTGCCATTTGTACTATAACAGACATGCAAAATTGGCCTGATAAATGACCTTCACCTTCCCGCTGATGATGCTATAACGTAAAATTTCAACAACCAACCAACCAAGCAAGCAATCCTTGAACTGCAGCACGAAATTACACCGTGCCCGATGCGCAGGCAGCGAATTGGCACCATCCTCATAGACGATGACAGGCGGTATAATCTGCCAGTGTGGCGGTATGCGGGGGGAGGGCAGAGTTTGTAAGGGCAATTGGCAACAAGGCAGTGACCTGCTTGGGAAGGTGGGTGAAGTCGGTAAAGCTTGTAGGTGCTGAGGCAACAGCATGGGTTGGGCACTGTGTGTGTTGGCAAGGGATCGGACAGCCCTGTCAGAAGCAACTACTGGAGAAGCAGACTGTATTGATGGAAAGCCACGGTAGTAGAGTCATTGCAGGGAAGGCCCCTTCTGGGATGGATTCAGCAGGGGGAAGCCACTGTTATGGGAATCATTGTGGTGAAGGCTATTGTAGTAGAAAGCACTCTAGTGGAAGGCAGTGTGATGGAAGCCATTGTGGTTTAAGTCATTGTGGTTGACGCTACCATATCGGAAGGCACTGTGGTGAATGGCACTGTGGTGGAATGCGATGTGGTGGAAGCCATTATTGTGGAAGCCACTGTGGCAGAAGCCTCTGTGTCAAAAGCCACTGTGTCGAAAAGCCACTGTGTCGAAAAGACACTGTGTCGAAAACCACTGTGTCGAAAGCCACTGTGGCGGAAGCCACTATGGCGGAAGCCACAGTAGCCATTCTATTCGGAGCCACCGTGGTGAAGCAACTAGTGGAAGCCATTGTGATAGAAGCCATTGTAGTGGTGAGCCACTGCGGTGAAGGCACAAGGGCACAGGCCACTATAGTAGAACCCACTCTAGTGGAAGCTACTATGGAGAAAGCCACTCTGTTGCAAGCACTGTGTTGGAAATTGTTCTAATGGAACCAACGGTCGAAAAAGCTACTGGCGTGGTAGCTATTTTAGTGGAAGCCAGTGTAATGGGAGCCAGTGTAATGGAACCCACTGGGGTGGAAGCTATTGTGAATGGAAGCCGGTGTTATAGAAGCAAGTGTTATGGAAGCAAGTGTTATGGAAGCAAGTGTAATGGAAGCCACTTGACTGGAAGCTATTGTAATGGAAGCCAGTGTAAGGGAAGCCATGGTAATAGAAGCCACTGGGGTGGAAGCTATTGTAATGGAAGCTAATGTAATGGAAGCTAATGTAATGGGAAGCCACTTGGGTGGTAGCTATTCTAGCGGAAGCCAGTATAATGGAAGCCATTGCAATAGAAGCCACTGGGGTGGCAGCTATTATAGTGGACACCCCTATGGTGGAAGCCACAGCAGAACCCACCCCAAAAGAAGCCACTGAAGAACCTATCCCAAAGGAAGAGACTTTAAGAGGCCAGTGCCGTGCAACACATTGCACCGTAGCCTATTACAAGGAAAGTCACTGCAACAGAAGCCACAGTCCATCTCCACCCTTACCCTCCGAGTGGTGGCGCTTGCGGTGTTTGTCTGTCTTGGTGCCACGTCTAATAGGTCAGTCTCCTCTCGCAGTCTTGGCACGGACGCCGCCGCCCCGCGCCGCCCCGCGCCGCCCCGCGCCGCATCGCACCCAGTTCCCAACAGTGGTATAAGTGTCGTCCCAACGCACCAACAACGCCCACCACGTTATCTTCACCCACAAGGGGGACTATGGGCCACACCACCACGTGGGCCAACTAACGCCCATAATCCGGCACCTGCTCCGCCGGGCCGGAAGCTAAGTGGCTTCGGCGTATAGGCTGGCAGCGATCGGAATGTGTTAACGCTACCAGACCTGAGGGTGGTGGGCGATATTAAATGTCACACAACCGCGCCGCCTGCATAAGCGCTAATGGCACACAAGGAGGTGTGGTGCATATTGGTGCTGGTCCAGTCTCCAACCAGACCCCCAGGTGAAGAGGTGAGGTCGCGCGAAGTAATATATTGAAGAAAACTCATTAAGACACTTCCAGCATAACTACTTCCTCGTTAGAGCCAGAATCGTTGTTGTGCTGTGCCTTTTTTTTAATACTCCATCATTAGCTCGGGTCCGCTTTGATGCTAATTACCCCACTAGACGGGCTGCTTCTTTAATGCTATATTAGGCCATGTATCCATAGACTGTTCCCTTGTGCCGTTGTGGCATGTTCCCTTGTTCTGTGTTCACTTGTGACCTTGTGACGTCCCACACAGACAAATGAATATGGTCATTCTATATGTTCCCTGTACATGGCCATACTGTCCCATGGGTCCAACATATGGGAATGGTCACTAAGCACAACACAGGTTCATTGTCTGTGTGGCTCGTCACAAGGTCACAAGGTCACAAACGAAGACAGAACAAGGGAACACACCACAAGGTAAAAGTCTATGGATACACATCCTCAACCTCCCATCCCACCCCGATGGCCACTTTGGACACAGAACATCGAGCAATTGTTTGCGAAGCGGAGTATCTACTGTGTCAGCAGCTGGCAAGGCGGGCCCCCAAAAACCTAACACACTCTGACGTTAATATGTCAGAGTCGTGAGTGTGGGCGGCGACGTAGAAAGCAAGGACTGTTCATTAGCGACACCGCGTTGCTCATAATAAACACAGTGTGGTGTTAATGATAGCCTAGTGACACTCGGGGTGACTGGCCATCACCCGCTCACCGACCCAGGGTAGGGTGTCCCCCACCAAGCCTGTGGAGCATACAGTAGGTGTACACGAGGTCACAGTTGCATATCAACGTCCTGCAGGCGAAGCTTAAGCTTGTCTCCCTCTGTCCACCCAGGCCACATGAGGATCAACATTCACTGTGCCACACAATCGTAGTACACAGTCAGACCACATGAGGATCAACAGTTACTAATTACTGTGCCGCACATTTGTAGTTCACAGTCAGACGACATGAGGTTTAACACTCACTGAGTCACACAATCTTGGTACACAGTCAGACACCATGTGGATTAAAAGTTACTAATTACTGTGCCGCACATTCATAGTACAAAGTCAGACCACACGAGGATCAACATTCACTGTGCCAGAAAATTGTAGAACAGAGGCATACCACATGAGGATTAAAGTTACTAATTACTGTGCCACACATTCGTACTACAAAGTCAGACCACATGAGGATCAACATTCACTGTGCCACACAATCGTAGAACAGAGGCAAACCACATGAGGATTAAAGTTACTAATTAATGTGCCGCAGATTCGTAGTACAAAGTCAGACCACACGAGGACAACATTCACTGTGCCACACAATTGTAGAACACACTCAGACCACATGAGGATTAAAGTTACTAATTACTGTGCCGCACATTCGTAGTACAAAGTCAGACCACACGAGGATCAACATTCACTGTGCCACACAATTGTAGAACACACTCAGACCACATGAGGATTAAAGTTACTAATTACTGTGCCGCACATTCGTAGTACAAAGTCAGACCACACGAGGACAACATTCACTGTGCCACACAATTGTAGAACAGAGGCATACCACATGAGGATTGAAGTTACTAATTACTGTGCCGCACATTCGTAGTACAAAGTCAGACCACGTGAGGATCAACATTCACTGTGCCACACAATCGTAGAACAGAGGCATACCACATGAAGATCCAAGATTGATTCAATCCCACGATCTACCAAAATGGGAGACGGACGCTTAACTCATTCAGCCATCCCGTCTGGTCTCCCAATATGTGAAAACCGCATCTTCCTCGGTGGGAAAGCAGCAGGCAAATAACACATGTTATCCTTCTGGCGCTCTTTATGGGTGAATTTAGAACAGGGAAGCCAAATTACAGTCATGTCGCATGACAGCTTCTTTATTTCTACATGTTCCCTGCATTCTCTGAGACATCAGATTCATCAAATGATTTAAAAAAGCAAAAAGTATTAAGGCATTCGCACATGCCAAATCACGGATTTCTTTTTTCTAGGAATACCGGACGCGGTGGCCGAATCGGTAGAGCGCAGGCCTCCCTTGCAACTTGTCTCTTCCTAGCCTGGCGCTCAGCATTATTAGGATAGGGCAAGGACTGGTGTGCTGTGTCAGGATAATGTGACTGGGTGGGAGATAGGGTCATGGTGCTGGCAGCCTGGTCTCCCAGTGGGGCAGCACTATAAAGTTGCCATGAGTGTGCACCGTCACAAGTCGGTACTCGTCCTGATATGACCTTGGATTTGTCATGACATAAAACTCAAACAACCAACCAACCCAATATGTGAAAACCGCGTCTTCCTCGGTGGGAAAGCAGCAGGCAAATAACACACATCTCCAATCCTTCTGGTGCTCTTTATGGCTGAATACAACAGGGAAGCCAAATTACAGTCATGTCACATGACAGCTTCTCTACTTCTGCATTTACCCCACATTCCCTGAGACATCAGATTATTTTTTTTTTTAAGTGTTAACAAAATTAAGTATTAAGGCATTCGCCCATGCCAAATCACGGATCTTTTTTCTAGCTTCGCAGTAGGCATTGTGCATGGTAGCCATTGGATGTTTCAAATACAGGCTTCAACATGTTACCGATTAAATAGTGACGATGGTTTAATGCCACGTCAAAAAGCATGACAATATTCGCCTGATAAAATGTTCCCAGGCGGTTTCTCATCGTATATGAATAGGGCCCACTTTTGCTTTACTTTGGAGAACAAACTTGAGTTATTGCCTTGAACATGGAATGGCCAGTGCTCAGTCGTATGTTTGATGCCTTCGGAGTTTGCCACAGCTTCATAGCACTCCAATTCAAATGAGGGGCTCATTTACTTATTCTCCATCTTTGCTACTTACAAACTAGAGATACCAAACCTCTTATCCTGCTTCCAGAAAACTGGCAGTTTTTTAAACTGGTTATATGCCATTTAGTTCTTTAATTTTCTTTGTTTATTTATACTTTCATTATGTATTTCATTGTGGTATGCAGGTATTGCAGGTATTGCAATACCTCATGGAGTTTGACGCCCTTGCCCTGCAGCGTTGTAAACCACTGCCTTGTGGTACAGGTTCCTGCCAGAACCGAAGGCTAAGGGAGCAAACCCTAAACAGAAAACCATGTCACTGTGGCAGCATTAAGGGTGGTTGATGTATGAAACTCCCAACATCTCCCGACCAGCCACTGCAGGGACAAATAGTTTTGCGCCTGTCTTGACATGTTCTTGCCATTGTGAAACATCTATTTGCTCCCAGAGAGAGTGCCGCTGGTAACTTGCAAAAGCCAGCAGCACTTCCAACACTTTTGCAGGCAGCTTTCATGAAATGTATACCATCAAGAGAAACCTGAAGCTGAGAGACATTAAGATCGACTCATGGACGCAACTCTCACAGCAGAGAGCTAAATGGAGAGTGGCAGTCAAGTAATGAAAGCAGTCTTTGTCGCATCGCGACTGACAGCATGATGATGATGATGATGATGTATTTAGGCTGTCTCCAGAAAAAAAACGGAATAATCAAGAAATCTGGGCCACTTCCGGTCCGAAGCTTGCCAGATAATTGGTCCTGTAGCTTGTACTTTGTTCCCAGTTTTCAATGGGAAGTTCCTTACCACTCCACTCATACCTTACGAGATGAGGATTGTGGTTTTAAAGGATCAAACAAGGATGAGAACAGGATATAGCAGGGATTTGAACAGGTCAGACATAAAAGAGCGTGAAACCGCCGATCGGCACAAAATTCCCATTCTTCAACTGGTAGGACAGTAACTTTTTTCCCCACTTGCCCAATCGGGAAAGTGACTGAATTTTCTACTTGGCAAAGTGGCAAAGCTACTTGCCCAAGCCCAAGTCAGCCAATTGAAACTGAAATCTGCTACTACAGATCAGAAAAATAACTACTTGCCCATTCGGAGAGTTCACTGAGAACTTCACCTGCCTGACCGAGTAAAGTAGCTGCCATGGGCAACTGAGCAGTCCTTATTGTCCTACCCTATCTTGCTTAAATGAAGTGGATAGCTCTCACATGGGTGATGAAATTTCCAAATTCAAAAGATTTAGACAAATGGGAGGTGAATCTATAAATTAAGCAAATATATTTTAAGTGAGCACCACGTAAGTAAGCAATGGTTAACCTGTGATATATTTGTTTACAAAACCACAATCTGATCCTCAGTGGAGACAGTTGTGCTCTATCCATCCCACACCCCCTTCTGTAAACTCAATCAAACAAGTGCCCGCCTGCATACCAACAATAATACATATTTATGTCGGTCGGAAGGGGCTGCTAGTGCTCCCTCCCACTCCCAGCATGACGTGCTAATTGCTTCAACCGGAAGTGTTTACTTCTCCATGGAATATGAGTAGCCCGGAAGCTCGAAGCGATGGAAAAATTGGGTGTTTTGTAAACATCAGATATATTGCTTCAGTAGTGTATCCCAAAGTACTGGACATTAACCTATGCGTTTCCTCCATGGGTGGTCATAGAACAGTTGCAGTCAGTTTACTCCAGTCTGACATATGTGCAGGTTGTTTTTTTCCTCCTCATTGCTCCCTCGAACACTGCTTTCCCCACTACCAATACCACAAACTTTCACCTTTTGAACAGCAACCGGATGCGGTGGCCGAATCTGTACAGCGTGGGTTTCGCATGCGGGAGTTCAGGAAATCAATTCCCAGTCGAGTCAAACCAATGTCTTATCAAATTTATACTTGTCACTTCCTAGCCTGGCGCTCAGCATTAATAGGATAGAGAAATGACTGGTTAGCTTACTGTCAGTACAATGTGATTGAGTGGGATATCGGGTCACGGTGCCAGCGGCCTGATTTCCCAGTGGGGCAGTATTATAAAGTTGCCATGAGTGTGCACTGTCACAAGTCTGTACCCATCCTGATATGACCTTAGATGTTGCCAGGACATAAAACTCCAACAACCAACTTTTTGAACAGCTAATCCAATTAATATATTCTACAGATGAAATTAATTATCCCCACCCTGCGCATACCCCTCCTACCACTCCCACCTCTAGCCCACACACCATACTATATGTTTTGTTGTTTGTTGTTGTTTTACGTCCTAGCAACATCTAAGGTCATATCAGGACAGGTACCGACATGTGACAGTACGCACTCATGGCAATTTTATAGTGCTGCCCCACTGGGAAATCAGGCTGCCGGCACCATGACCCGCTATCCCACTCAGTCACATTATCCTGACATGAAGCTATCCAGTCCTTGCCCTATCCTAATAATGCCAAGCACCATACTAGGAAGTGACAACTATCAATTTTTAAGTCATTGGTTTGACTCGACTGGGAACCGAACTCGTGAACTCCGGATCTTCCGCATACGAGGCCTGTGCTCTACCGATTCGGCCACTGCGCCCGGTCTCGTATACTATGAATAGCGAAGCATTAAAAGCTCCATTAAAACCCAGGCTAGCGACTTCTCCAATGCTACCCTACGGTACACACAGCAAAGACGACTTCTGATAAATTGACAGCAATTTATTGACATCATATAGCCCACACAGTATATCAAAAAGCAAGAGATAATATGAAAAAGTTCCGCTATGGCAAGACAACCATGTCTTGTCGACAACTGATACAGGGTTGCCAACATTAGAAAATGATAAACCAGAAGATCTTTAAATCATTGCTTTGACTCCACCAGAGTTCGAACATGAAATGAATGGAATGGACGACTATGTTTCAACACAGGGTGACGGGCACTGTGCCTGGGACTGAACATCAAGAAATTAAGGAGGTAAAAATAATGTATCTGAGCTTTGCACAGATTGTAGGTACTACTTTTTTGGGGGGGTTCAAGTATTTATTCATCGAATAATATCTTTTGTCAGCACCAGAGCACTGGTCTTCCGGCCGTACAGTACAATTCCTTAATACATAAATGAAACTACTATCAGTCGTAATAGCGACTGTGCGCAAATCCTGTTTTACTAAAAGTATTAAACATTTTATAAATGAAGTATCAGCTGTGTACAAGTCCAGTCCAATAGGTATCATGCATAAATGAAACTACTATCAGTTGTAATAGTGACTGCATGCAAATCCTGTTTGTTACTAGAAGTATTATACATTTTATAAATAAATTATCAGCTGTAGTAGTAAATGTGTACAGATTCACTCCAACAAAGTATTATGCAAATTCAGTCAACAATATGTATTACAAGGGTATAGAAAGAAATATATCAAAATATATATACCTATTTTGAAATACATGCACCAGAATACAAAATGTAGGGATAAAGCTCAACCCTCGCGACTTGACTGAGTTAACCAGGTCAACATAATTAACCATATTTCAGTTGTCCAAAGACTTCAGCTGGTTTACACGGCCTGGCTACCAACCCACCTGTCAAAACCACAGCACTGTCTTCACTGGTATGGTGGTAGCCTGTCCGGGCGCCGTGGTCGAATTGTAATGTATAGGTACTGCTGGTCACTGGCGAGAGTGACCAGCCGCGCCGGAACCAGCGCAGGGTGGTCCAGAAATAAACACTTGATACTAAGACGTCTTCGTGTCCAGTCGAGTCTTTACATGGTGTCAGATCCGAACCCAAGCCGTATTGACATGCCGTTGTCTGGCCTGAAACCTCCAGGGCAACTGCAACTGGAAGGTGACCTAGGCACTAACTGGGAGACATGGTACCATGCCTACACCATATTCGCCGGAGCTACAGGTGTATCTTCAAAGGCAGAGAAAGCACAATGTTGTGTTTTTTTACACGTGGCTGGGCCCGAGGCCCAGAAAGTGCACAGGGCCATGCATTTCGACCAGAGCACCGAGGACAAAATTAATCCTCTGATAGACGCGTTCCGAGCATACTGCAAGGAAAAAACCAATGTGACCGTCATACGCTTTAGGTTTAATCACCACAACCAGACAACCACTACCATGGACACATACATACGGGAATTACGAAGTATGATAGCGCGCTGTGAGTATGGCGCAATAGAGGATTCACTGTTGCGTGACCGCCTGATAGGGGGTGTCAAGTGTGACAGACTCAGGAACCGCTTCAAACAAAGAAACTAACTCTACAAAGATGTGAAGAAATATGCAGAATGAGTGAGTTCACGGCAAAGCACTTGACCAGTACACTGGACTCAAGCGACAGCCCAGTGGATGTGATACGCACACAGCAGAAGTCAGGCGCCGGTGCACCGGCTCCCAGACAGCAGCCGCCATTCCAACGGCGTGGCCAGCAGAGCGTGGCCACAGCAACAACAACAAAGGCCACATGTGCTTGGTGTGGGTATGTGCACAGGCGGGGCGTGTGCCCGGCGAAAGGGAAAGCATGTGCAGGATGCAGCAAAATAGGACACTTCGTCAAGGTGTGTCGCAGTACACAACAATCAGCCACACCAGTGGACGACATTGCTGTGGACACACATAACATCCTGGAGGAATGTAAGCAGGAAGGATTGGCCTCCAGCGATTACGAGCTGTTTGTTGGAGCGATGGACAAGGAACTCGCCAGGATAAAACCGGAGCTGTGGTACGTGGATTTAGCTGTGGAAAAAACACTGGTGCGTTTCAAGCTTGACACAGGATCGCAAGCGAACATTTTGCCTGTGCGCGTATTCAACAAACTGAAGAAGACAACCCTGGCGGCACCGACATGCAGGCTGATCACCTATTCAGGCCACAGGATACAACCGATCGGGGAGGCGACAATCACCGTACGAGATCAAGAGTTGCGGTTCCAAGTGATCGCAGAGGGAGGGCCGATCCTAGGCAAGGAGGCGTGCGTCAGCCTCAACCTGCTCAACCGCGTAGATGACATCGATGCTGATTCGGTGCAGCAGGTTCCACCAAGCATAACGTCCTCGGCGGCTGAAAAACTGGTAATGTCTTATTCAGATGTGTTTAAGGGGTTGGGCACCATAAAAACCGGTGCAAAAATACATGTAGACACAGACATTCAGCCAACGATTGACCCTCCACGACGCGTGCCTCACACGATTGAAGAGAAAGTGCGAGATGAGCTTGATAGAATGTTGAAGTTAGGGGTGATTGTCGAGATAACTGAACCTACTCCCTGGGTGAATTCCATAACTATTGTGAAAAAGCCGAATAAGATTCGTATCTGTTTAGATCCTACCAAGCTGAATCGAGCAATAAAAAGAGGGTCGTACCCAACCCGTACGGTCGAGGAAGTAGTGTCCAAATTGGAAGAAGCAAAAGTGTTCTCAGTGTTAGATGCCAATAGCGGCTACTGGCAAATCGAGCTGGACAATGACAGTTCCAAATTATGCACCTTTAATACTCCTTGGGGTAGGTACAGGTACACAAGGCTGCCATTCGGCATTAAAACTGCCGGTGACATATTCATTTATGAGATGAATCGCATATTAGGTGACCTCAAGGGTGTCAACGTAGTGACAGATGATATCCTAGTGTACGGGCGAACTGTAGAGGAGCACAACGCTAACCTTAAAGCAGTCCTAGAGCGAGCACGGCAGGTAAACCTCAAGCTCAATCCGAGCAAATCCAAGATTTGCCAGTCAGAAGTGTCTTACGTGGGGCATGTAATAAGTAAAGATGGTCTAAAACCCAGCAGAGAATGAGTTCAAGCAATAAATGACATGCCAACACCCACAAACGTAGCAGCAGTTCAGCGGTTCCTGGGTATGGTAGGTTATGTAAACAAATTCATACCGAACATGGCCAGCATCACTAAGCCACTCAGAATACTGTTGAACAAAGAAGTCGTATGGCATTGGGACAGTGAACAGCAGACAGCGTTTGACAAACTAAAAGCACTATTAACTAGAGCACCCGTACTAAGGTTCTATAATGTGTCCAAAGAAGTGGTACTGCAAGTAGATGCATCCAAATCAGGGTTGGGTGCAGCCTTAATACAGGAGGGGAGACCCATAGCATTAGCATCCAAAGCACTAGATGATACCCAAAGCAACTAAGCCGTAATCGAGAAGGAATTGCTCGCGATTTGCTTTGGGTGCACTAAGTTTCACAACTACATATTTGGTAGAAAAGTGGTGATCCAAACTGACCATAAGCCGCTGGTGGCGATCTTGAATAAACCGTTGCACATGTTGTCTGCGCGCATGCAACGTATGCGCATGCGTCTCTTAAACTATGATCTCACCATAACACACATAAAAGGTTCATCAATGTATGTTGCAGATGCCCTGTCAAGAGACCACAGTTCATCCATAGAGCCGAACAACTTGTTCGACACGAAGTTGACCATAGCAGCAGTTGACATCCTAGGTGGCATCACACAACAGATTCGAGCCGAAACAACACACGATCAGACACTGCAAGACGTCAAACAGCTTGCAGAGACAGGTTGGCCAACACATACAAATCAGCTAACGCCCAGCACAAAACCGTACCATACGTACCGACATGATATAACAGCAGAAGACGGTCTGGTATTTAAGGGGGACAGAATTATAATTCCGCAAAAATCACAGTCAAAGGTGTTAGCATTGATACACGAAATGCATCAGGGCATTGCAAAGAGCAAACAGTTGGCGAGAGATTATATTTTTTGGCCTGGGTTACAGAGGCAAATAGAAGACATGATATCGCGCTGCCCGATATGTCAGAAATTCCAAACCAATCAACAAAAAGAACCGCTGCATTCGCACAACATCCCAAACGCTCCCTATCAGAAAGTGGGAGTGGACTTGTTCTATGTGGAACAACGAACATTTCTCGTGGTAGTCGACTACTACAGTAAATACCCGGAAATAACAGAATTACCCATAACCACAAGTTTGGCAACGATAGATGCATTAAAGCAACAATTTTGCAGGCATGGCATTCCCGAGATAGTTGTATCCGACAACGGGCCTCAGTTCTCAAGCCAAGAATACAACAAATTTGCAGCCGACTACGGCTTCCAAGCAGTCTTTTCAAACCCTCAGTTTCCCCAAAGCAACGGACAGGCAGAGCGTTACGTGCAAACAATAAAAAAAATGATAAAAAAAGCCATCATGGAAGATAAAGATTTTCACATATCACTATTAAACTACCGTAAAACACCTATAGTAGGGATCGACGCATCACCAGCGCAGCTGCTGATGAGCAGGAGGCTGCGATCCAAGCTCCCTGTCACACGAGAGCAATTAAAACCTAGGACACAAAGTGCAAAACACAAAGAAATCACCAAGATTCAACAAGCTCAGAAACATTACTACGACAGTCAAGTCGGCAATCAACACCCGAGGTTAGAAATGAATGATGACATTCACTATCTCACGCATCAGGGTACCTGGGCCCCCGGGACTGTTATCGGAGTAAGCAAAACAAACGACAGAGACTATGACATACGTAATCTGCAGGGGAAAACTTTGAAGCGAAACCGAATGCACATACGCAAAACCAAGAAACAACCCTCAGTGCAAGTCGAACGACAAGACCGAACGATGGACCCCCAAACAAATCACAAACAGCAGGCAACACAGATCGGCGAAAAAAAATCAACAAGATACGGTCGAGTAATTAACCCGGTCAATCGTTTTGGGTACAATTAGCACGCAGCTGTGGCCGTCCATGAGCTAATAAGGTACGAGCGTGGCTAAAGTAATAACGTCTTGTTTATAGTGGTAACTGTATATCTTAAATTGTGCAACTACTGTTAAGAATGGAGATAGACCGTATGACACGGCATACACTGAGATTCGTGAGATCCAATGGACAAAGTGAACAAACGTAATGTTAGAATTAAGGCATTTAATTCTTGATTTCATGACTGCTACCATGGACCAAACTGACACAAATACATGTTAAGCATAAGGGTTGATCGGACCATATTCATGAACTTGTTGGAAAGGGGAGGATGTAATGTATAGGTACTGCTGGTCACTGGCGAGAGTGACCAGCCGTGCCGGAACCAGCGCAGGGTGGTCCAGAAATAAACACTTGATACTAAGACGTCTTCGTGTCCAGTCGAGTCTTTACAGAATCACGAGAGCGCAGGCCTCGCGTGAAGGAGATCAGGAGTTCAGTTCCTAGTCGTTTCAAACCAATGAATTATCAAATGTATACTTCTCGCTTCCTAGCCTGGTGCTCAGCATTAATATGATAGGGAAAGGACTGGTTAGCTCAGTGTCAGGATAATGTGGCTAAGTGGGGTATCGGGTCATAGTGCTTAAAAAACCTGATTTCCCAGTGGTGCAGCACTATAAAGTCGCCATGAGTACACACTGTCACAAGTCGGTACCCATCCTGATCAGACCCGTGGTCAACAATCAGTTCTGGAAACCCCCCCCCCCCACAACCAAAAAGTTAAATCCACAGAACCAATGCGAATTTGCGAAAGGAATATGATTATGTCAGGTTGTAAAATGGTTCTTAAGGGGCTGTCACATTAGGGTTTTTTGCGGGAGCGTATGGCGGCGTAGGCGCATTACGTCATATACGTCGGCATACGCCGTATACGCTACTCATACGCTACGCATACGCTACTCATACGCTACTCATACGCTACTCATACGCCACCAGATGCCGCCAGATGCCGGCTTATGTGAAGCGTATGAGGCATACGCCGCCATACGCTTTCATAAATCCGTCCGTCCAAATTTTGTTGTGCATGCTCAAAAAAACTTGACCTATGA
Source organism: Branchipolynoe longqiensis (assembly GCA_030323885.1). Classification (NCBI taxonomy): domain Eukaryota; kingdom Metazoa; phylum Annelida; class Polychaeta; order Phyllodocida; family Polynoidae; genus Branchipolynoe; species Branchipolynoe longqiensis. The sequence goes on from CM059188.1 coordinate 111,511,537, forward strand.
GGGCGTATGGCCCATACTGTCAAAAAATGTCACAGCACGCTCCCATGCGCTCCTCATACGCTCCTCGTACGCTCCTCGTAGGTTCCACATACGCTCAAAACCACCCGAAAGGTCACCAAATGTCATCATAGGCCGGCACGCGCAGGACCTACGTAGGTTTTCAATACGCTCCCGCCATACGCCGTAATGTGACAGGGCCTTAAGAGCCCCTCTCTATGCATAGGAACCCCCTCCCTCCAGTTGGAACCCCGTCGTTCCATTTGGGCACTCACCCCCTCCCCACTACCGTCAGTCACCAGTACTTCCCTGAACCATCACCCGGACCATATCCTGGGTACTGACCTGGGATATAATATAATGTAAGCGCTGCATTCCTTATTTGTAGAACTGTTACCGTGTCACTGTTAGATACATTGATCCTACTCATCCTCGCGTAATTTCCCACATACCTGTTCGAGCCCAACGCGGAGTTATTATCACTGATATCTTTCGATGCAGAACGCCAAGTGCTATGAGAGGATGTCAAGGTCGACTCTCACCTCCTCCAATATCCAATCCTGCCCATGCGCTGACAATTGATTTGGCCTTTTTCTTGGAATGTCGCTATCTTCCGCTGTCAGCCGCCGCTCCTGTCCGTCTTCCCTCTTAACGGCTGAACCGGACACACTCTGCAGTGACCAAATGGGTCCCTTGTGCATTTGCACCCTGGTCTTTGGTGAGATTGCCGCCAGTGTCTGAGTGAGAGTATTTACGGTGTATGGGTGAGAGTACTTCCGGTGTATGGGTGAGGCTACTTCCGGTGTCTGGGTGAGGCTACTTCCTGTGTCTGGGTGAGACTACTTCCTGTGTCTGGGTGAGGCTACTTCCGGTGTCTGGATGAGGCTACTTCCGGTGCCTGGATGAGATAACTTCCAATGTCTGGATAAGATAACTTCCAGTGTCTGGATAAGATAACTTCCAGTGTCTTTGTGAGGATACTTCGGGTGGCTGAGTGAGGCTACGTCCGGTATCTGGATGAGGTTACTTACGGTGTCCGAGTGTTGCCACTTCCGGTATCTGGGCGAGGCTACTTCCAATGTCTGGGTGAGGATATTTCCGGTGTCTAGGTGAGGTTACTTCCGGTGTTTGAGTGAGGCTACTTCCTGTGTTTGGGTGAGGCTACTTCCGGTGTCTGGGTGAAGCTAATTCCGGTGTCGGGATGAAGCTACTTCCGGTGTCTGGGTGAAGCTACTTCGGGTGTCTGGGTGAAGCTACTTCCGGTGTCTGGGTGATGCTAATTTCAGTGTCTTGGTGAAGCCACTTCCAGTGTCTGGGTGAAGCTACTTCCGTTGTCTGGGTATTGCTAAGCACTTCCGGTGTCTGGGTGAGGCTGCTGCGGATGTTTAGTGGGTCTGTCTGGTTTTTAATCGGATACTATATTACACCACGAATCCTTGGGAATCCAAAATACTCGGGAAAGGATTCAAGTCAACTGTTTTAGTGGCCTTAGTATTCCCGTGGTAAACAAGTACAGACATTAATTTGGACTTTACCTGTTTCTAGAGTACTTTGTCAGTTTATGTGCCACCAGGCATGGTGGCCAAATCGGTAGAGCATGGGCCTCGTGTGTGGGAAATTGGGAGTTTGGTTCCCGGTCGAGTCAAACCAATGAAATTTATACGTGTCGCTTTCTAGCCTGGCATTCGCTATTATTAGAATAGGGCAAAGACTGGTTAGCTCAGTGTCAGGATAATGTGACTGAGTGGGATATCAGGTCATGGTGCTGGCAGCCTGATTTCCCAGTGGGGCAGCACTATAAAGTTGCCATGAGTGTGCACTGTCACAAGTCAGTACCCATCCTGATATGACCTTAGATGTTGCAAGGACGTAAAACTCCAACAACCAACCAACCAACTTTGTGTGCTTTATTTGCTCCTGTTTTACTACACTGATTTCACGATATCCTGTTATTTGCTTCACACTTCCCAATGTCTATTGTGGAATCTGGACCATCAAGCTAAGATTCTATATACATGGTATGCGGCATGTGGCATGCGAATGCAGTATGCGGCATAAATATCCATGCCATTTTTGTGTTTTTTGCGCAAATTGGTGAAGGAAAGTTAAAGTTACTGTTGTTTTCTATTGCAAACGCCGCAACATTCGTTTGTTTCTTTGTTTGTTGTTGTTTTACGTCCCAGCAACATCTAAGGTCATATCAGGACGGGTACCGACTTGTGACAGTGCACACTCATGGCGACTTTATAGTGCTGTCCCACTGGGAAACCAGGCCGCCGGCACCATGACCTGGTATCCCACTCAGTCACATTATCCTGACACTGAGCACACCAGTCCTTGCCCTATCCTAATAATGCCGAGCGCCTGGCTAGGAAGCGACAAGTATCAATTTTAAAGTCATTGGTTTGACTCGACCGGGACTCGAACCCACGACCCCACGATCTACCAGCACAGGAGACGGACGCTCTAACTCATTCGGCCATCCCGTCTGGTCGCAACATTCGTATTCACACTGATTGGTGCATGGGTCGATCCATTGGCCGCATACACATTCGCATTCGCAATCGCAATCGGACATATCGAAGTACTACTGTGCCTTTACATGCTTTTCCATCTTTTTGCCGCATTTGCATACCGCGTATATGGAATCTTAGCTTTATGTGGGAGAGGGGTTATACGGTTATTGTTCTGGGAACATCTTCAATATATATATATTGTTTTAAGAATTATACCCAGAAGAGCAATCCATAATATATGCTGAATGCTTGCACTTCGGAATTAGTTATATTATGCAAGAATCATTACGCGACCTTACTATAAAAAGGTTCTATCTGACAAAATGGTCCTTTCGAGATAATGAGGACTGAAGCTGTGCAACTGCATGATAGCAAAGCAGATAGAACAATATTATTTTTAATATATCTCAGTGAAAAATACCAGTTGAGGAACAGTTGTGTAACTGCATGATAGCCTTTTGTAGATAGAACCTTTTTACATACATAACACCAATTCGGTCATTTTGTCAGATAGAACCTTTTTATAGTAAGGTCATGATTAGCTTCCCTGACCATACATATAAATAAGCTTCATACTCGAATATGTTACTTGAACAATGACTGCCCAGATGAGGTCCTAGAGTCATTACTTTCCTTATCCATACATACAAATACGCCACGCACTGGAATATACGACTTGAACAAGGACTGCCTATGTAAGGTCCTAGAATCATTAGCTTACTTGTCCATATATATAAATAAGCTTCACACTCGAATATGCTACTTGAGCAATGACTCTCCAAGATAATGGTCCTACAATCATTAGTATCCTTGACTATACAGATACATAGTCATCATATTTAAGTATACTACTTGAACAATAACTGCCTAGAGAAGGTCCTAGAATCATTAGGTTCTTTGTCCATACATATACATAAATAAGCATCACATTTAAGTACGCTACTTGGAAAATGACTTTGTTTTTTGTTGTTTTACGTCCTAGCAACATCTAAGGTCATATCAGGACAGGTACCAACTTGTGACAGTGCGCACTAATGGTGACTTTATAGTGCTGCCCCACTGGAAGTCCAGGCCGCCAGCACTAGGACCTGATATCTCACTCAGTCACATTATCCTGACACTGAGCCAAGCAGTCCTTGCCCTATCCTAATAATGCAGAGTGCCAGGCTAGGAAGCGACAAGTATCAATTTTTAAGTTATTGGTTTGACTCGACCAGGGTTTGAACCAATGACCCCACGATCTCCCAACACAGGAGACGGACGCTCTAACTCATTCGGCCACCCCGCCTGGTCCAAGATAATGGTCCTTGTGTGTTTTTTGGAGTTGCACGTCCTAGCAACATCTGAGGTCAAATCAGGAAGGTATAATGGTCCTAGAATCATTAGCATCTTTGTCCATCCTTGTCCATCCTTGTCCATACGCTAGGAACAATAGCTGTCGGAACAAGGTCCTAGAGTGAGATTCCGCTGCCTGTCGACTCGCCATTTGGAGTAATGCTCGCATCGTGCTCTCACCAGGTTTGCCAACATTGGAAAATGAAAAACATGAAGATCTTAAGGGATGTTACATTGGAGCCGGTAGTGGCTTAGCGCCATAGGCGTGAAGCCAAAATCAACCATGTTAATTGTCAAAATATTGACTGATTGATGGTGATTTTACTCCACATCATCAGCAAAGGCAATATTCACAGTGAGAAGGCATGGCAATTTATACTAACCGCAATAATCCGTCAGATTTATATAACATTACTATATTAATGGTATTGTGCGGCACAAGGTGATGATGGGACATGACATATTGTACACATTACGGCGAAACCGTAAGGGTTGGCAACCCTGCCTCACGTGAGTCAAGTATGATGCGAGATGTTCCTTACCCGCCCATTACCTCATCATGGCATGTGTTGTGTATGTATGTATGGCCCTCGGCCCACGCCCACCCAACATCACCCCTACCTACACCAGACTGTTACCCACAAATGGGCGCTGTGCCCACGCAGCGGCAGGGTAAGCGATCATACTCATAGACCATCACCGGACGCGGTGGCCGAATCGGTAGAGCCGCATGCGGCTGATCGGGAGTTGGGTTCCCAGTGGAGTCAAACCAATGATGTATAAAATTGAAACTTGTCACCTCCTAGCCTGGCACTCTGCATTAATAAGATAGGGCGAGGACTGGTTATTAGCTCAGTGTCAGGATAACGTGACTGAGTGGGATTTTGAGTCATGCTACTGGTGGCCTGATTTCCCAGTGGGGCAGCACTATGAAGTTACCATGAGTGCACACTGTCACAAGTCAGTACCCTTCCTGATATGACCTTAGATGCTGCCAGTGCACACTGTTGCAAGTCGGTACCCATCCTGATATGACCTTAGATGTTGCCAGTGCACACTTTTTCAAGTCGGTACCAGTCCTGATATGACCTTAGATGTTGCCAGTGCACACTGTTACAAGTCGGTACCCGTCCTGATATGACCTTAGATATTGCCAGTGCACACTGTTGCAAGTCGGTACCCGTCCTGATATGACCTTAGATATTGCCAGTGCACACAGTTACAAGTCGGTACCCATCCTGATATGACCGTAGATGTTGCCAGGATGTAAAACTCAACAAGTAACCTGACCATCTTCCACAAATGGGCGCTGTACCCACGCAGTGATGGGGCAAGTGATCATAGGCCAGCAATGGTTTCTGTTAATAATGCAGAGGGCGCTGATGGTTATTTACGTGACGCACATTCCCGCATTGTTAGTGGCGGGCTTGGTCGCCAACCTGCCTGCCCGCCCGCCGCCCCTAACGAAGGATACTACAGCGCCAACAGCGGCGACAGGCCGCATTAAGGCCTGGGTCAGCATCACTTTATGCATATTCGCAAGTGTAATAAGCAGCTATTATATTGGTTGGTTGGTTGTTGGAGTTTTACATCCTGGCAACATCTAATGTCATATCAGGACGGGTACTGACTTATAACAGTGTGCACTGGCAACATCTAAGGTCATATCAGGATGGGTACCGACTTGTCGCAGTGCGCACTCATGGTGCTGCCCCAATGGGAGCCCAGGCTGTGGAACCATGACATATTATCCCACACAGTCATATTATCCTGATACTGAACCAACCAGTCCTTGCCTTATCCTAATAATAATGCCGAGAGCTTGGCTAGAAAGCGACAAGCATCAATTTTTAAGTCATTGGTTTGATTCGACCAGGGTTCGAACCCATGGGTTCGAATCCCCAAAAAGGAAGATGGACGCTCAACTCATTCAGTCATCCCGTCTGGTCGCAACTATTATACAGAGTCGTCTAACTAATCCGGCGTCTAATTAATCTAAGCTGAGAGTCCTGTGATAAAAAGTGCAGCCGTTAGACTGAATCAGCAGGCATTTTGGAGTCAGGTAGTAATTCTAACTAATTTACTCCAATCCTACACCGAGGCAGCCTCCCCCCCCCCCCCGCCCCTCCGGAAAAAAAGTTGCACTATTTTAGAACTTTCTGACTGTTTATTAATGCCGCATTGCATGCAGCCAGAAGGCGATATCTTCTCATGAAGTCATCAATCAATCTGTCTGACATCTCATTCACCCACATTTGTATCTTATTCAAGAAACCCATCTATAATAACAGCCCACTTTTCCTGTACATAATAGTTAATGCGACATGTCACTGCTCTATTCATTTCTCTGCACCATGCGACAAGACAGGAAATGGATTTGAGCTCAAGCACAGGAAATGTGTGCATCGCTCCTTTTGAATATATTCCATTTACATCAATCACATTCAAATGTGCCGCGATGAAATCGCTTCAGCAGGTCTTTAAGGCGTGCTACGAACGCTACCAGACAGCGAGGGTTGCAGGCCCTCCGTCAATACAAAGTCAATACAGCAAAACCTCTCTAACCGACCACCTCCACAGTTCGATCACTTCCCTATATCGTTCGCTTTATGTGGGTCCCAAACAATACCGTTGTAATGATTGTTAAAAACTCCCTAATTCGACCACCTCCCTAAATCGACCATTTAAAGTCGGTACCATCGTCGGTCGACTTAGAGAGGTTTTACTGTGTAAGTGGTTGAGTGGGATATCAGGTCATGGTGCTGGCGCCCTGGTCTCTCAGTGGGGTAGCACTATAAAGTCGCCATGAGTGTGCACTGTCATAAGTCAGTACCCATCCTGATATGACATTAGATTTGTTTGTTGTTTGTTTCTTTGTTGTTTTACATCCTAGCAACATCTAAGGTCATATCAGGACAAGTACCGACTTGTGACAGTGTACCCTCATGGCAACTGTATAGTGCTGTCCCACTGGGAGATCAGGCTGGCAGCACCATGACTTGATATCCCACTCAGTCACATTATCCTGACACTGGGCCAACCAGTCCTTGCCCTATCCTAATACTATAACTTCCTAGCCAGGCACTCGGCACTATTAGTAATAGTGCTGAGTGCCTGGCTAGGAAGTGACAAGCATAAATTTTTAAGCCATTGGTTTCACTCGACCAGGGTTCAAACCCACAAACCCATGGATTCGGATCCCTCGATCTCCCAAAACAGGAGACGGATGCTCAACTCATTCAGCCATCCCATCTGGTATGATCTTAGATGTTTCCAGGACGTAAAACTCCAACAACCAACCAACCCATAATGGTTCTGCTATTCTTACCATTTTCCACTCTCATTGTCTGCAACCCAAGAGAGCCAATTCCCATGGCATTAATCGCTGAAAGCAATGAGCCGACCGTCGGGGAATCCCATCCGCCAAGCCGGAATTACATAATATTGAGAGGCTGGATCCACACCACGTCGGGGTCTGCGTATAAAACCGCGCAGTTTGGAATTGTTCATGTAAATATTTAATGTGGGCGTCTGCGTCCAGGAACACTACGGCATAGTAAGTTTCACAAACGAATAGGATGCTATATCTTTTGTATATATGTTGTTGTTGTTGTTGTTGTTGTTGTGTGGAGTTTTACGTCATGGCAACATCTCAGATCTACAGTGAAACCTCTCTAAATCGACCGACCATGGGACCGACTTTAAGTGGTCCATTTATGGAGGTGGTCTGTTTAGGGAGTTAGAATATCCTCACAATGGTATTATTGGGATCCAAATAAAGTGATCGATATAGGGGAGTGGTCGATCTGTGGAGGTGGTCAGTTAGAGAGGTTTTACTGTATTTGGCAAATTACATACAATAAGTATTGGTATTGCTGGGCTGTAAAACCTCAATAGATCAAACCAAGCTATTGTTTGTTTGTTTGTTTGTTTATGTCTAGTCATATCAGGATTATTTTTTTGTTTGTGGTAAATAAGTTTATTCTTCTGAATAAGTCTTTTGTCAGTGCCGAAGAACTGGTCTTCCAGCCATTTTTCAATTCAGGGTTATTTACACAAAAGGAATATAGAATAAGGTATACAATAACTGTTGAATACACAATTTGCAGCATGTAACGCGAATGAAATTCTGGAACCCAAAAGTTCCATAGCAATATGGTAAGAGTAGTGTCATATAACTAGATCAATATTAGTCAGATCAATGTGAGTATAGTATTTAGAATGTAAGCAGAAGTTTTTTTTGTTTATTTTTCTTCTTTTTTTTTGAGGCTGTATTTATACTGTCCATAGCATGTAAGCCCGGGTACCCAGGCTTGTATTCAGATGGTAAAGTTGTAGTAAGTTTTAATGTTCAGTTGCAGTTCGGCAAGGGGTATATGAAGGTCAGTTTGTTAGAAATATTCTAGTGTAACTCTAGTGTAGTTAGTTATGTGAGTTTATGAACTATGTTGTTGGGGTGGGGTTGTTAATAATACACTGGACCTGCTGTGACTAGTGAATGGGTACCAACTTGTGACAGTGTGCACTCATTCCGACTTTATAGTGCTGCCCCGCTGGGAAACCAGGTTCCTGGCACCATGATCCAATTTCCCACTCAGTCACATTATCCGGACACTGAGCGAACCAGTCCTTGCACTATGCTAGTAATGCCCAGCGCCTGGCTAGTTAGCAAACAGTATCAATTTTCTAAGTCCTCGAACAGGAATCCAACGCGCGACCTTCTGCATGGAAGATCGAATGACTGAATGAATGAATGAATGAATGGGGGGTTTACAGTTATCAAAAATCGCGGAAATCCGCAAAATCGTGGAGATCTTTTCATCCATTTATAATAGTCGAGTGCGCCGAGTTCAGATTTCTAGTGCATGTAGATCTAGCGAGGATCTTGTGCAAGGAGAAACAACGGACACACTGCTTCAACATATTGCTAACAGGAAAGGCACTCATGACGACTTTATAGTGCTGCCCCACTGGAACACCAGGCCCCCAGCACCATGACCTGATATCCCACTCAGTCACATTATCCTGACACTGAGCCAACCAGTCCTTGTCCTATCATAATAATGCCGAGTGCCAGGCTAGGAAGCACCAAGTATCAATTTTTAAGTCATTGGTTTGACTCGACCCGGGTTCGAACCCACGACCCCACGATCTACCAACATGGGAGACAGACGCTCTAATTCATTCGGTCATCCCGTCTGGTTAAACCAAATCAGAATTAGAGTTAGAGCTTGCCTCACAAAGTCAAATGGCTTCCATAATTCCCTCCTTCCTCAAATTAGCCTCCAGACACAGTGAGCTTGAAGGTCTTAGTACCTGACTTCTAGTGCTACTCCGTCCATATCACTCTTCTACCAGAAGACTAGCCGCCCCAGCCTTCACTAACGGACCTCCCCGAGCACCAGACCACCCATTAATAACCGCATGTTTGTCAGGCGTCCCCCTTTTCTCTCTCCCTATAGTCCGATGGTTTTGAATTTGTGTATTTTTTCTGAGATAAATATATTAGATCGATCACTAGTATCTACTTTACATTAGTTCAAAGTTACTTTTATTTTAAATGGTAAAATTTTTACATATTTTGAGTGCAAACATGGAAAATTAGTTTTGGCAAGCTTGCCAAAACTCTGACACCATAGACTTCTGCGGTAACAGGTTCTGTTAAATTGACTCGGTATTGCCTTCTACGCAGAAACAAATGCTTAATCAGTGCATCAGTATCTAAGTTAGATATGTAAAATCAAATCTAGATATTTGGTTTGGTTTTGAAAATTTTATATTTCATCGGACTATGCAGCTTTAAGGGAATGATTGGTTGGTTATTTGAGTTTTACATCCTGGCAACATTTAAGATAATATCAGGACGGGTACCGACTTGTGACAGTTTGCACTCATGGCGACTTTATAGTGTTGCTCCACTGGGAAATCAGGCTGCCGATACCATGACCCGAAATCCCACTAAGTCACATTATCCTGACATTGAGCTAACCAGTTCTTGCCCTATCCTAGTATTAATGCCAAGGGCCAGGACAGGTAGCGACAAGTATCAATTGATTTTGAATTGACATGGAAAGAATTCCTGACCTCTCGCATGCGACACCCGCGCTCTACAGTCGACAACCGCACCCGATTTATCCTGACATTGAGAAAACCAGTCCTTGCCCTATCCTAGTAATGACGAGCACCAGGCTAGGAAGCGACAAGTATCAATTTTATAAGTCATTGAATTGACTTGACCGGGAATCAAACTCCCGACATCCGGCATGCGAAGCCCGCGCTCTCCTGATTCGGCCACTACGCCAGTTTAAGAGAATGAAGTACATAGACATCACAAGCATATAAATAGTCATCGTTTGGTTGCCAAGGCAACCCCCCAGGTGTCAACAATGGCTGTTACTCTGCTATTAAATAGACGACAGGGCAGCGAGGGCCGCCAGGCCAGAGACTTTAGGGATGGGGTCGAGGGGTATGTTGATGAGTTTGTTTGTTTGTTTGTTTGTTGTTGTTTTACGTCCTAGCAACATCTAAGGTCATATCAGGACGTTGATGTTGATGAGTTGGTAAGCTAAATCGATGTGCTGAAGTAGCCACCTGTATACATCACCGTGCGGAAGCGGAACTAGAAAGGATTGACCGTCGTAACTTGTGCGCATGCCCATTAGTAACGTTGGCGTTGACTCATAACGTTGACGGCCGGGGCGAGCTTGTCATCACGGAGCTGCCCATTGGGAGCTGCCCGCTGCCATTAGAAAGCCAACCTGCACCACTATTACCGTCTTGCAGAAACCAGGCATGGTGGCCGAATTGGTAGAGTACGGGTCTCATATGTGGGAAAATCGGGAGTTTGATTCCCGGCATGAGTCAAACCAATGACGAATAAAATGTGTACTTGTCACTTCCTAGCCTGGCACTCGGCATTAATAGGATAGGGCAAGGAGAGGTTAGCTCAGTGTCACGATAATGCGACTGAGTGGGATATCGGGTCATGGTGCTGGCGGCCTGATTTAACAGTGGGGTCGCACTCACTATAAAGTCGCCATGAGTGTGCACTGTCACAAATCGATACCCGTCTTGCTATGACTTTAGATGAGTATGTAAAACTCCCAACAACCAACCATTGCCTCACTGCCCGGGTGCCGGTAACCAGCGCTCTGAGACACCGACTCGAAGCTCATTGTGCATTCTTGGCACGGCGCC
>CM059188.1:111523079-111731751 GCA_030323885.1 Branchipolynoe longqiensis
TATGACCTTAAATGTTGCCAGGTCGTAAAACTCCAACATTCAACCAAGTAGTGGAATAGTACCAGGCAACGACGCATCTATATATGGGCTTTGCAGCCAGCCAAGTCTTCTTACATTATCGCCCACCGTAACTAATGTACTAGAATTGTTCAAATCGACATATCTACCCAAATTGCTCACAAGGGACCCACCCATCTGGCAGCTGAAAATTTGGGGGGGGGGGGGGGTTAGGTTTGGGGGGGGGTTAGGTGAGGTAAATATGTTTTTGTTTTTGTTTTTTTGTCAGTGCCGCAGCACTGGTCTTCCAGCCATTTTTCAATTCATGCTTATTTACCCAAAGGTGTACACAATTATATTGACAAATGAGGCTCGTCGTGTTAGCTGAGCCTGGCCCTATTGACACTGGTTGCGAATGGCTGAGCCTTCAGCTTGTTTTTACTACACCCACCCAAAAACTAAATAACAAAAAAACACAAAAACAAACAAAAAAAAGGGTGTTTATCTTCCATCCTACTTTCTCCTACCCCCCCCCCCCCCCCACACACACACATACATCCTTCCCCAATCCTTCATCTCGTATAGCTAAAACTTCCCCATCTAAAATCACCAATACACTAGACGCTTTTCTCAAAATGAAATCTACCTTACCTTACTCTATGAGAAAATGAGTCACACAGTATAAAGTAATGAGATATTTTTGCTTCGGTTGGAATAGGGGCTTGCCTTTCGCTTTTATGTGGAATAAAATTGTAATTATATATATATATAAAACAGCGGAGATTATTTATTGCATGATACATATTATTTAATTAATTATAGTCCATTTGTGCCTTTGCTGCGGGTCAGTAGTAGCCTACGTCACGGCTGCTGTTCACACCAATAGAGTCACGTGACAATTTCTTGTCAGAATCGTCAGTTTGCGCTGTAATATTTACTTTTAATTATTCAGTAAGGCTATTTTTGTGCTCAGCCAAAAGCCTTTGTCAAAAATAACTTGGCTTCCTCCCTCTACTCTCTGGTGTTTTTTACTTTTTCTTTGTACCTAGAATTTATATCTAGTGTAACTATCCCCAATAATAGTCCGATGCTTATTTTCTTCCAGAATTGTTCTTGTGTGGAACTCATAATTGTCCAATCAATAGAATAGACTACATCACCATTCCAGTGGTGCGGTGCATTGTGGGATGCGTCAAAGCAAAACAAACCCACGAGAAGCACATGGCACATGCTAATACATTGGGTGCAGCTATGAAATGTGCTAGTTTCAGCTCATCTCAGCTCTTGTTTGAAACATAGAATACCAACTAAAAAAATATATATAATAAATTAATATATTTATCTTTTATCCAGCATTGCATTTAAATCAATATAATCAGCACATCTTATGTCATGTGCATTTAGATTTAGACAAATCTAGGCACTCAGACTAGTGTTAGAGCCATACCCAGAGTCAGTTTTACTTATTTTATTCAGGTTTTTATTTATATCCTATGGTTAATGACATATGTAGAAATAGAAAATGAGTAGGGTCATATATTTCTTTGAAACAAGTTTTTGTTGACACATTTGACATTTTAATTTTTAGAACAAGAATTACTTATGGCTAATCAATGGTGATGTAAACAGCAGCCTGTAAAGTGACTGAAATTGTATGTTTCTTAGCTCAAAATGATAAATTATGGGGAGTTGTGTCTTACACATATTCATTATATTATTATATTGCATCCTTCCGTCCATGTTTTTGCCAAATTGCTATGTATTTTTATTAATTTTGAATAAAATCTAAGTTAGTCCCTATGCGTATCGGCAAACTCAATGGCTGTACGCCTTTGCTTTGCTGCCAGCGCCGTTTTCAGCGCATGCGCAGTCGGAACGGTGATCTAGTAGTCTATTGGTCCTGATCTCGCTTTCTGTACCAAGTTCTTTTCTGGGGAGAAATCTATAATACAAAATTGCTATAAATCAATTTGAAATAGAACCGTCATCAATAAGGAATGGATCTCCATCTCGTGATGGCTAGACGGGTGGGGAGTGGAGTGTCGGGACATTCAAGATGTTAGAAGATGAGATAACTCAGGAGGAATCTTATCTTATCACATAAAACGTCCCCAACAAAGTTCCCATTTCACAGTCAGATACATTCATTCCTACATCAACAGAAACGTCTATCTAATGACTGTATTTCATCTAAATATGTTCCACGTCACAAATCTTAGCTTAATTCTTTTTTTAAAAAGATTATATAAAAAAAAAAGAATATATATTTTGTGTTTAATCTTTTTTCTTTTGAATGGGATGAGGGAGCGGGTTGCCATGGAAGGGCCTGGTTGGTGTCACTGTCACAATCTATTTAGATTGATGGGATAGTTGACTGCTACACAATAGGATTCAGTTACCACCGGTATCCCTTTCCTTAGGAAACCTAGGCTGGAGATGAAAGTGGCAGAATTAAAACAGTAAAATAAATCATTATTTACGGGGGAAAAAAGAATCGCTCGTCATTCACTCCTTACAAACTTATGCAGGTAGTTGGAAATGGTCATGATAACCACTAAATCCACCTTTTTTTTTAATGGAGTAAAATGAGTTCCAAGCATGTGAAAATAATTGCGGGCATTGCAGTAATGGTATGTAGTTTTCTTCTTAAAGTTGTATAGTTCAATGGATTTGGGTTTCTATCATTTTCTGAGAAAAATATATTAGATTGATTGTTATAATCTACCTTACTTTAACTTGAAGTCATTTTTATTTTAAATGGCTAACTTTTGAGATATTTGAAGTGCAACCATACAAAATTAATTTTGGCTGGCATGCCAAAACTCTTGACACCGTGGGCTTGTGCGGTAACAGGTTCTATTCAATTGCCTCAGTATTCACTTCTGTGTTGTGAAAAATGCTGATTAAGTGTACACTATTTAAGTTAGATTCGCAGATTCAAATCTAGATAATTCATTTGGCTTTAAAAATTTGGTGTTTTCATCGGACTATGCGGCTTTAATTCATTCATAAAGGGGGTGCCGACAGTTGGACGATGAAACTGAATAAACCAATGTGTCCAGTTCTATGAGTGATACTAAAGTCCGAGTCGGACCTCACCGGATTGAGGAACCGGATAGAAAACGGACATTGTCCAGTGAAATACGGCAATGTATGGTTTATATATGGTTGGCATCCGGTGTGTCCGTTATCTGTCCGGTGGTCTCTGGCGGTGTCTGGTACAAGTTTTGAACATGCACAAAACTTGTACCGGACACCACCGGACTGAAGTGTATGGTTGGTGTCCATTTTAAGTCTGTTTAGTCCGTTTCATGTCCGTTACTCATCCGTTAGGTGTCCGGTTTGTATCCTGAAAAGTCTGTTGACGGTGCTGAGGGAATTCTGTCCATCAGTTTTTGACGCGTCCATGAAGAGTCCGGTAGGTGTCTGGTTGGTGTCTGGTTGGTGTCCGTTTGGTGTCCGGTTGGTGTCCATTTGGTGTCCGGTCCGTCCGTTTGACACTCGTTTTCCGTCCGGTTCTCGTCTGGTTCTCATCAATTTACCGTCCGTTTCGTCTGGCGGCCGTTGCAACAGTTCGACACCGGACACCACTGGACTAGACAATTCTTTGTCTGGTGTCCGGTACTCAGTCCGGTAAGGCCCGGAAATGCATGGTTACCCAGAGCTTATGATGTGGCCATTGCACTGATAGTTGTTATGTCTTAATGAAATATTCAGATAAAAAAAATCCCAAGGAGACTCAGATGGAAAAGTCGCATGTTGGTAAATATATATTTTGCTACACTTAAAGCTGCATAGTCCGATGAAGCATCACATTTTCAAACCCCAAACAAGTATCTAGATTTGATTCTACATATTTAACTTAGATACCGATGCAATTATTTAGCTCTTGTTGCCATATAGAAGCGAATACTGATTCAATTTAATAGAACCCATTATTTCAGAAGCCTAGGGTGTCAGAGGTTGGCGTGCTGAGCAAAACTAATTTGACATGTTTACACTTCAAATATCACAAAAGTTAGCCATTTAAAATTAAAGTTACTTTAAACTTGAGTAAGGTAGATTACGACAATCAACTGAATAATATTTATCTCAGAAAAATGACAGAACCTCCAAAGCATTAGACTATGCAACGTTACGATGGGGAATGAGGCCGTCCAAATTGTTATGGTAATAAAATAAAATATGAATGAATGAAAGAAAGAAAGAACAAAAGAAAGAACAAAAGAAAGAACGAAAGAAAGAATGAACGAAAGAAAGAATGAATGAAAGAAAGAATGAACGAAAGAAAGAACAAAAGAAAGAACGAAAGAAAGAACGAAAGAAAGAATGAAAGAAAGAACGAAAGAAAGAACAAAAGAAAGAATGAAAGAAAGAAAGAAAGAAAGGAAAGAAAGAAACAAACAAACAAAGAGAAAGAAAGAAAGAGAAAGAAAGAAAGAGAAAGAAAGAAAGAAAGAACAAACGGAAAAAAGAACGAAAAAAAAGTATGAAAGAATGAAAGCATGAAAGAAAGAATGAAAGCATGAAAGAATGAAAGCATGAAAGAAAGAAAGAAAGAAAGAAAGAAAGAAAGAAAGAAAGAAAGAAAGAAGGGAAAAAAGAAAGAAAGCAAAGAAAGCAAAGAAAGAAAAGAAAGAAAAGGAAAAAAAGGAAAAAAAAGTGAAGAGGAATATTTGTTTTAACTCAACTCTTCAGCCCACTAAAGATCTATCCGAAAAACGTCTCAAATCTCAGAACCTCGCAAACCCAGAAATTAATAGAACACTGCCTGCTAATTGAGGACGATGAGGCTGACAAACTATGCGTATCCCGCATGGACACGCCGAGCCACCACGCAGCCAGTACGGGTAGTTGTGGGACGGACACACTGGATCAACGCCAATTCATGGTTAATGAATCCCACAGCGTTTACTGATGCGCAGTGTCACGCCACATGGTGTGTAGCGCAGTGTGACGTCACGTAGAGTGGAGCCAACTCTCACGTCATCTAGAGTGTAGCCTATTGTTACATTGCAACATGTAGCTCAGTATGATGTCTTATAGAGTATAGCCTGGTGTCACACCGCATGGTGTGTAGCACAGTGTGACATCATATAGTGTAGCACAGTGTGATGTCATATAGAGTGTAGCACAGTGTCACATTGCAAAGTGTAGCTCAGTGTGACGTAAAATACAGCGTAGCCCAGTGTCATATTGCAAAGTATAGCACTGTGTGACGTCATATAGAGTGTAGCCTGGTGTCACACCACATGGTGTGTAGCACAGTGTGACGTCATATAGTGTAGCACAGTGTGACGTCATATAGAGTGTAGCACAGTGTCACATTGCAAATTGTAGCTCAGTGTGACGTCATATACAGTGTAGCCCAGTGTCACATTGCAAAGTATAGCACTGTGACGTCATATAGAGTGTAGCCCAGTGTAACATTGCAAAGTGTAGCTTAGTGTGACATCATATAGAGTGTAGCCTGGTGTCACACCACATGGTGTGTAGCCTGGTGTGTAGCATAGTGTGATGTCATATAGAGTGTAGCTCAGTGTGACGTCACATAGTGCAGTTCAGTGTCACATTGCAAAGTGTAGCTCAGTGTGATGTCATATAGAGAGTGTAGCCCAGTGTCACATTGCAAAGTGTAGCTCAGGGTGACGTCATATAGAGAGTGTAGCCCAGTGTCACATTGCAAAGTGTAGTTCAGTGTGACATCATATAGAGTGTAGCCCAGTGTCACATTGCAAAGTGTAGCTCAGTGTGACGTCATATAGAGTGTAGCCTGGTGTCACATTGCAAAGTGTAGTTCAGTGTGATGTCATGTAGAGTGTACCCCAGTGTCACATTGCAAAGTGTAGTTCAGTGTGATGTCATGTAGAGTGTACCCCAGTGTCACATTGCAAAGGGTAGCTCAGTGTGACGTCATATAGTGTACCCCAGTGTCACATTGCAAAGTGTAGCTCAGTGTGATGTCATATAGAGAGTGTAGCCCAGTGTCACATTGCAAAGTGTAGCTCAGGGTGACGTCATATAGAGAGTGTAGCCCAGTGTCACATTGCAAAGTGTAGCTCAGTGTGATGTCATATAGACTGTAGCCCAGTGTCACATTGCAAATTGTAGCACTGTGATGTCATATAGAGTGTAGCCCAGTGTCACTTTGCAAAGTGTAGCTCAGGGTGACGTCATATAGAGAGTGTAGCCCAGCGTCACATTGCAAAGTGTAGCTCAGTGTGACGTCATATAGAGTGTACCACAGTGTCACATTGCAAAGTGTAGTTCAGTGTGACGTCATATACAGTGTAGCCCAGCATCACATTGCAAAGTGTAGCTCAGGGTGATGTCATATACAGTGTATCCTAGTGTCACATTGCAAAGTGTAGCTCAGTGTTACATCATATAGAGTGTAGCTTGGTGTCACATTGCAAAGTGTAGCTCAGTGTGACGTCATATAGAGTGTAGCTTGGTGTCACATTGCAAAGTGTAGCTCAGTGTGTCGTCATATAGAGTGTAGCCCAGTGTCACATTGCAAAGTATAGCACTGTGATGTCATATAGAGTGTAGCCCAGTGTTACATTGCAAAGTATAGCACTGTGATGTCATATAGAGTGTAGCACAGTGTCACATTGCAAAGTGTAGCTCAGTGTGATGTCATATAGAGTGTACCCCAGTGTCACAATGCAAAGTGTAGTTCAGTGTGCTGTCATGTAGAGTGTAGCCTGGTGTCACATTGCAAAGTGTAGCTCAGTGTGATGTCATGTAGAGTGTACCCCCGTGTGACATTGCAAAGTATAGCACTGTGATGTCATATAGAGTGTAGCCCAGTGTCACATTGCAAAGTGTAGCTCAGTGTGACGTCATGTAGAGTGTAGCCTGGTGTCACACCATGGAGTATGTAGCCCAGTGTCACATCACAAAGTGCAGTTCACTTACTCTATACATAGGCATAATGGATGACATAAACCCAAAACCTGACTATAGTATATGACAAGAGCTTAAAGTTGCATAGTCCGATGGTTTTGAATTTCTTACATTTTTCTGAGATAAATATATTAAATTGATTGTCATAATCTACTTTACTTTAGTCTGAAGTAACTTTTATTTTTAATGGCTAACTTTTGAGATATTTGAAGTGTAAATATGTCAGATTAGTTTCGGCAAGCACGCCAAAACTCTGACACCATAGGCTTCTGCAGTAACAGCTTCTATTGAATTTACTCAGTATTCCCTTCCATGTGGCAACAAATGCATAATAAGCACATCAGTATCAAAGTTAGATATGTAGAATTAAATCTAGATAATATTTTTGGTTTTGAAAAGTTGATGTTTCATCGGACTATGCAGCTTTCACTAAATGCAAATACTTACTCTATACATAGGCCTCATGGATGACATGAACCCAAAGCCTGACTATAGTATATGACAAAATGCAAAATACTTACCCTATACATAGGGCTAATGGCTATAGTATATTAGTAAATGACAAAAGCTCAACTATCCCCGTCCTGATATGACCTTAGATGTTGCTAGGACGTAAAACAACAACAAACAAACACCTAAATGCAAAATACTTACTCTATTCAAAACCAATGGATGAGGGCGACTTGGGCATAACAGCTCGCCACAGGGCTTTGGGAGCTAAACTTAATGAAGCAGCTGTCTTAATATATATGTAATGGCCATGGCCCTCCGACTCTCACCCTGCCATGCATACATGGAAGAACACCAAGATCCAATATAAGTACGCTTCAACTTGGTTTATTGAACCAATCTGCTCTCCGTGTAGTCCACAGTCATCTGACCCGCCCCCTGACTCGCCAGATCCCACATTGACTCTATAGGTGGGGGGTGGGGAGGGGGGTGGGGGGGAGGGATCTAGCCACACGCAGTAGAGGGCAGCCCAGTGGGGGTCTGCCCGGTGCCTAGCCTGCCACCACCTAGCGCAGTTCAGTGTAACTGCGTAGGTGTGCGGCGTAGTCTCCGCCGCTACCGAGTGGTAGTAGGGCTCATGTACAGACTACTACATATATATAGACAGGATAATCACTTATCAATGTATAAAAAGGCGGAGCGGTTTATCTTTGTTTATTGTGCGATTTATTACTGCCCAGTAAATTGTTCGCATGTACAACGAAAGTTAATGTGGTTTGGCCTAATACGGCCTGATGGGATCGATCCCTCCGCCTGCTACTGCAGCGCCACCGCGTGTTCGTGCCCTGCGCCCCACTATTCGGCCAGTTCGCACCGGGTGTTCAAGCTTTGTAACCGGTTAGGCAGTTATCTTAGCCAAGGACTAGTATTAAAACTGATCAACCCATACCCATGTTGTCTTTTCTCTTCCAGAGCGTAGCCTAACTTTATATATATATAACAAAAAAACAATATATTTTTTAAATAAAAAAGGTACCTTGTTATATAGATTGGTCTAATGGTGCTAGTAGAAGTACTATTGCATAAATATCACCCATGAACACCTGGCCCATTTATATCCATTTGTTTGCATTGCACACTTTTTGCGCGAGGCTGCGGGGTGGTGGAACTATGGTATATTACCAGTATTGTTGCTATTACTTATTAGTCTTACTATTACTCAGTGAGCATCTGTGAAAGGTCAAAGTTAATGGCCTGTGCTCTAGCTGTCTGTTGCTATAAAATGCAAATCCCGCTGGAATTCTCTGTTTTATGTAGGCGGGGGTGGGGTGGGGTGGGGGTGGGTGGGTGGGTGTATTTTATGCACTCTGCACCGATAACCTCCCTCTCCAGAGGGCTCCTCTCGTATGGTTACTATATCATAGTATATGAGACTGTTTCAAAAGGTGCTAAGCAATATGGGACAAAACGTTGTCCATTGTAGTGATCAACATACTATATGATTATGCATTTGCTCAGGATAAACTGATTTGTGTTGTACATGGTGTTTCATAATCCCAATAGAATACATAATGATTTGAAGCAAATGTCCTTGTGCTTTCAGTGTAACTGTTTCTGTGCTGTTTTGTGTCAATCATTACAATGGACAAAAAAACGAAGAGTTGGCACCTTTTGAGACAGGCTCATATGCATGCACAATACAAAGGCGATTTAATATCACCCTCCACAAAAGGGATTTCTAATTAAATAATAATAATAATGTATCTCACACAGAGGAACACTGAGGCATGAGTTGAATCAGATGAAGAATCGGTTTAAGTTGGCTGGTTGGTTAGTTGGTTGTTGGAGTTTTACGTCCTGGCAACATCTAAGGGCATATCAAGACGTGTGCACTCATGGCGACTTTATAGTGCTGCCCCACTGGGAGACTAGACCCCATACTCCACTCAGTCACATTGTCCGAACACTGAACCAACCAGCCATTGCCCTATCCTAACGATGCCGAGCGTAGGGTTAGAAAGCGACAAGTATCACTTTTGCAAGTCATTGTGTAAAATATTCCGATAAAACACATTGGTGGGGAATGTGAACTGGTCTATAAGGGATTACAAATGGTCTATAAAGGTAAATGATGTATAGGGCCAGGGGCATGAAGATATTATGTGGTGCTGGTGATCCTTTACTTGTATTAAATAGTCATTGTGTATTCTATAGATAGTGTGAGATGGGAACTACTGGTAGTCTGGAAGGAGCTCAAAAGCTCGACTCACAACCCCCTCCCCCCAACTTTTAGTCACTGATCGCCAAGCGCACAGACACAACACGGCAGGTGAGGCCAAAGCAGCCAAGGCATGGTGGTAGTGGGTAGATCACAGTTGTCATGGTGATACTAGAATGCTTACTGTTGATTGGTGGACCTAGAAATGCTTACTGTTCATTGGAGGGCATGGTCAGGTGATATGCCATATCAAGTCCACAAACCACTATATAATAATAAACCTGAGGGTGCAAGCTCTCTGTCTTCCTGCACACTTTATACTCTGCCTTTCCTATACTTGCCTGTAGTGATTTCCTATTAGCCTGCCTACACAACTACAGCTGCCAGACGACGACTTTACAATTGGTTTGACTCGACCGGAAATTGAACCCCCGACCTTTCACAGGGGAGGGAGGCCTGCGCTCTACCAATTCGGCCACCGCGTCCAGTAATCGGCTTAAGAAATGCATTGTTTTGCAAAGTACGAGTCCCTGTCATGGTAAAACAATTCACTTTCCATAATTCGGGGATCCCATAATGGGTTAGTTTTATTTGGCTCTCTTTTTCCTCTCGTTTTGGTTTTTTAATTTTACTTCACCCGGCCACCGCCTGATCGGTATTGAAGCGGTGAATCGGTGGGGTTCTTTTTTGTCTTCCAATTAGTAATTGTACCCGCATTTATTGTTGGCCTAGCTGGGTCTAACTACGCATTACTTACGGAAATGCCTTTACCACTTCTGAACATTTTTCTTATTCAGTACATCTTATTTCATGGCTGCACTATAGAAACCAGTGGTCCACAACTGGTTTATCAAAGGCTGTGGTATGTGCTGTTCTGGTGGGGGGAATTGCATAGAAAAGACCCATTGCTGCTTATCGGAAAGAGTAGTTTATGTGGCGGAAGCGGGTTTCCTCCAAAGAAATATGTCAGAATGACCATATGTTTCACATCCAATAGCCGATGATACGAAAAATCAATGTGCTCTAGAGGCATTGTTAAATAAAACAAGCTTTACTTTGGCTACGCTATATGGTATCCTCCTAGTCTTACCCTTTTGTTATTCACTACACCACTGCCATTTTCTATTATAAACGCTCAGCGACAGGATAATGATGATTTTAAAGCAGTGTGCAGTTAGTAGACTCATTTCTAATACAACATAATATGGTATATGCTGCGATTTCCTAGACATTTTAATTTGTATGAGGTGCAGAGTAATCTACTTCACTTTTCAGTTGGGTCACATGACCAGAATGCAGCATTCTGATTGGTTTGTCATGTAATAGTAGCTTAAACGCCATCTCTACAGCATGAGGTTTTTTTTTGGTACAGTAGTTGATTTGATTAAGTAGGAGAAATTTCAAACGTGGACGATTGGTCTTCCTCATTCCACTGCTCCTTGCCCTATCCTAATAATGCAGAGCGCCTGGCTAGGAAGCGACAAGTATCAATTTTTAAGTCATCGGTTTGACTCGACCAGGGTTCCAACCCACCATCTACCAACACAGAAGATGGACGCTCTAACTCATTCGGCCATCCCATCTGGTTGGTCTTCTAATTACAATGTATGCAAGAAGGAATACAAATATTGCACCCTGTGCATATTTTAAAATGTCGCTAAGTTAATTAATTAGTAATTAGTTCATATGATCTTATCGGGTCCACTTCAAGGCATCAAATCAAGGTGATAGAAACATGATGCTTACTAAATATATCATGTTTGTATTTGAATACTTATTCAAGAAAGCAGTCAAGGAAGCACATGTGTCTTTTATACAGAGCCTTGAAACGTCCACTGCTGTTAAATCATAAACAAAACCACCTATTACCGGACGCGGTGGTCGAATACGTAGAGCGCAGGCTTCCCATGTGGAAGGTCGGGAGTTCTAATCCCAGTCGAGTCAAACCAATGACTTACAAAATCGATACTTGTCACTTCCTAGCTTGATGCTCATCATTATTAGGATAGGCCAAGGACTGGTTAGCTCAGTGTCAGGATAATGTAACTGAGTGGGATATCAGGCCGTGGTATCTCAGTGGGGCAGCACTATAAAGTCGCCATGAATGCGGACTGTCACAAGTCGGTACCCGTCCTGATTATGACCATAGATGTTGCCAGGACGTTAAACTCCAACAACCAACTATACTTAAAGGTGCATAGTCCGATGGTTTTGAATTGTTGTCATTTTTCTGAGACAAATATACTTTACTTTAGTTTGAAGTAACTTTGATTTTAAATGGCTAAGTTTTGAGATATTTGAAGTGCAAACATGTCAAATTAGTTTTAGCAAGCACGCCAAAACTCTGACACTATAGGCTTCTGCAGTAACAGGTTCTATTACATTGACCCAGTATTCCCTTCGATGCAGAAACAAATGGTCAATAAGTGCATCAGTATCTATGTTAGATATAGAGAATCAAATCTAGATAATTGTTTCTTTTATGAAAATTTGACACTTCATCGGACTATGCAGCTTTAATAAAAGTCCATCTCGGGGCATGCAATACAGAAATTGGTATTACCCTCGGTCATATTAGAAAGGTGATTACATATAAATATTAAATTAGACAAATATCGATGAAATTGGTAATGAGAATGCACACGTACTACCACCGGCGTAGATATTTTATACACGTATATTTCATTTGGTCAAAGTAGCACTGTGGAGTGGAGGCCGTACGGGTGTGACTGTGAATTCAGCGGCTGTCACACTACAACGTACGGCGTCAGCGCGTGCCCAACGTACGACAATTTTCCAGTACGTCGGCATTCGTCAAACTTTTCAGGGGTGGGGGATAAAAATGTGCATACACACAACGTAACACAGCGTACACACAACGAACGTAACATATGCAGAACATATCTCTGACCTATTGCAAGCGTATGAGAGCGTTCATGTGCCTCGCAAAACGTTCACAAAATGCTTGCATACATTCACGGTACGCTGACCAACATTACGTATGTTACTTAATTGCTAGAAGTATGGCATATACGTTAAGCACGCTTGAGATACAGCAGGCAAACATTCAAAGTACACTAGGAGTACGTTATGCATCCGTTGGCTGTATGTGGACTGCGCATTCCCAACAGGCTGAACGTACAGCTAACATATCCCAACATACCCCGACCTACCGCTAACCTGCTCCTAACATACCCCGACGTACACCTAGCATACACTTAGTGTACACGTAGCGTATGAGGAACGTATGAGCCATACGTCGACATACATTGACAATTTTGAACATGCACAACATTTTTTGAGCGCCTCAACGCACGCCGACGTAAGACCACCTATGACGCCGTATCCCTAGCGTACCCGACATATGCCCAATGTACACATAACATATGATAATGTATGCCAACATGTTGGTCGAAAATTACATACATCGGCATATGCTAAGGCCATACGTCGTAGTGTGACAGCCCCTTAACATTGGCCAGAGTGTGAAAGTATCTGACGGAGTATCTGGTGTACGTCACCTTACCATTTCGATATTGGTGATGTCGGGCTCGACCCGCACCTAATACTATTTACCAGCAGTGAAAAGCTAAAAAATGCAACGGGTGCAAACTGTGTATTCCTTCTTGCAGACATTGTAATTATAAGCCCAAATCCAAAAGGAGGAAGGCTATATCTGCTATTGTTTTTGAGATAATCAAGTTTTATTAATTAATATATAAAAAAAAGTATGAATTCTGAATTAAAACTGGAATTTTGACCACATATAATAAAACGTCCAATCCCGAGAGGGAAGGCGAGTTCTGCTAAGCAATTTCCATTGTACACATATAATGGAATTTTAAATGCCATCTGATTTGGCCAAATAGTCATTTTTCAAAGTATGGTATTTTCCTGAAAAACCGCAACAAGACTGATTAAATGCAACACAATTCACATTTTCATAGCATTTTAATAACCTTTTAAAAAAAAAGTAATAGTGTTACTTAGTTACTGCAGGCAGACATTTATAATTATACTAAAATCCTTTATGTAAGCCGCGTCTGGAATT
Organism: Branchipolynoe longqiensis; assembly: GCA_030323885.1. Taxonomy (NCBI): domain Eukaryota; kingdom Metazoa; phylum Annelida; class Polychaeta; order Phyllodocida; family Polynoidae; genus Branchipolynoe; species Branchipolynoe longqiensis. The sequence continues at coordinate 111,536,705 of CM059188.1, forward strand.
GCCGGTAAAAAAAACCCACTAACAAATTCAACACTATCGGCAAATTGTAATAGAAGTGGCTTATTTTAGGAAGGAATATAACATGGCGCCCCCCCCCCCCGGTGTCATACCCCTCCCCCTCCCCCCACCCCCCACCCCCCACCACCACCAAGTTACTCCACACAACGCCAGACCATTTTTTTAAACCATTACAAAAACCCACAGGACTTGTATTGCTACACGTCATCGCTCCTAGCCAACCCCAGCAAAGACGTGGGTTACTGGAGTCGGGACTTTTTGCACACGGCACTTGTATTTGACGACTCCACTCGCGGTGTTCGATTTGAAATTCTAGAAACTCGGGTGACCCGAGTCGCCCGGGTCGTGTTAATCGAACACGGCCTATGGGAATGGTCGGTCGCCCCCCCCCCCCCCCCCCCAGGTTCCGGGATTATGATAGAGCACGACATAACTCGGCGGAATGATACAATTTACCCTTGGCGCGATTCAGGTGAGTTGGAGGTGGACAAGGGCGTCCTGTGCGCGTTGACTAGATGGTGCCCAAGGGGGTAGGTACCATCTTGTCTTTTTGCATTCTCTCCCATTTCACCAACTCTGTGCTGATATAAGTAACCATTTGACACTGGTGCCAGGCATTCTACTTCTTGTTCCATACTAAAGCTATTTTCGCCCGTATGTAGACTACGTTGTTGTTCACCCCTGTACTGGAAGTACGGGGTGAATCTTTTATCTACCTTCACCCAATCCCCCCCCCAAAAAAAAAACACATATTCAACATCTTCTTCAACAACAAAAATCAAGTTATAGCTTAGTAATTTAAAGTCCAATATTCTAAACCAAAACTATTATCTGGTTTGTCGGTTGTTGGAGTTTTACATCCTGACAACATGTAAGGTCATATCAGGACTATTATCGAGGTTTGATCACGCATATATAACGTAGATACTGATGCAGTTATTAAGCATTTGTGGCCATATAGAAAGGAATGCTGAGCCAATGTCCTAAAACGTGTTACTGCTGAAGCCTATGGCATCAGAATTCTTCCATGCTTAGCGAAATTAATTTTGCATGTTTGCACCTCAGATATCTCCAAAGTTAGCCATTTAAAAAAAGAATTGCTTCAAAATAAAGTTAAAGTTAAATAGATTATAACGATCAATCTCATATATTTATCTCAGAAAATGACAGAAACAGAAAACCATCGGACTATGCAACTTTAACTTAAAGCTGCATAGTCCGATGAAGCATCACATTTTCAAAACCAAAACAATTATCTCAAATTGATTCTACTTATCTAACTTAGATATTGATACACTTCTTAATCATTTGTTGCCACATACAAGGGAATACCGAGTTAATTTAATAGAACCTGTTACTGACGAAGTCTATGGTATCAGAGTGTTGACAAGCTTGCCAAAACTAATTTGACATTTTTGCACTTAAAATATCTCAAAACATAACCATTTAAAATAAAAGTTGCTTCAATCTAAAGTAAGGTAGGTTATAACAATCAATTTAATATATTTATCTCAGAAAAATGGCCGAAACTCAAAACCATCGGACTCTGCAACTTTAAGTGGCCGTGCTAATAAGATATGACCTTAGATGTTGCCAGGACGTAAAAGTCCAACAACCAACCAATCAACTTGATTGCATGAGCTAACCGATGACGGTTAGGGTGGGGGGGGGGGGGGGGAAGTCAGCATCCACAATTAAGCTTCAGAAACTGACTGGGAAAAAAAGAAGCTAAATGCGAATTGTTAGAGCGCCGCACCCTCGAGTGAGCTCGGTGACTCGATGGTACGACGGGCCCTGGTCGCCGGCAGGGCGTCGGGCGAATGGCTGCCATCCATCTCGGCCCGGGACAGCGGCGCGCTTCCAGCACCCATAAAGCCGGCCGCCCGGAGGAACATGTGCGCCGCCCGGCCCCGCCAGGGGGCGCGGGGCGCGCTGAGTGGCAGCGGCGCATGCAGCGCTAATTGTCTGATTAATTGTCCAATTAAATCTTGATTGGCCCCTGACCCTGTGTGTGGGTGCATCGCGCATGGGCATGCGCATGCGCACTGCCCAAGTAGCTCCGGCGCAGGCCGCAGCCTGGAAGCCGCTACTCCACACCCAAACACGCATATATGCTGCCGCACCCCGGCGCATGCGCATGTGCACACACCTCACCCTCTCACCTCCCCCCCTTCCTTCCGGCAGGGCACAGACACTTCCTTCACCCGCAAACACTCCCTTCCCTCCTGTCAACGGTACACCACAAATACATCTATTTCTTTAGCGATCTTTCTGATAAGACAGTGGCAAAATGCATCACTCTCCTCCTCCCTCCCCCACCCCCACCCCCTCCCCCTCCCCCCTCCACCTGCCCCTCCCGAGGAGGAGAAGGTGGTGTTTCTGAGATGAGTTCACTTTAGATCCCGGGGCTCTGTGTAGAATGGAGGCAACGCTCACTTGCTATCCAGGCCGTTCTTCATCCACACCTCTTCTTCTCCTCTCCGCTGCGGCTCACTCCTCCTTGATTATGTCTGAAAAGAGTTCCAGGAGGAGGAGCCGGCCAGCATTTCACTTTGTACCTCTTACTCTATCCCTGTCTCCGACTCGCCGGCTGGTCACCATAGAGCAACGAGACATGGCCCTTTGACTCAACTCTCCTTATTTCTCTTTCCTCTAGTATTATACCCTTTCTTTTTTTTTCTCCCGGGCTTACTCCTCCCCTTGATCAAGGGAGTTGTTTGCTTGGGTGGGGCCCTTTTGCTTTTTCGCTGTCTTGCTTTGTTCTTACTGCTGAACCCACCTTTATCCATCCCTTCCTCTGAAACCCCTGCTGCTGGATACAAGTGCACTGCTACCACGAGGACGGAGTGATCCGGAGCTGCCCCAACGACTCTTCTTTAATTGTTGTAAAGAGATCCCCGCTTCTACAACCGGCCCTCCTGAAGTTTAATCTTCAAACCAAAGATTGGGCCGATTTATCTGTGCCTCTCTATATTGTTGCAGTTCTGCAGCTGGTAATGGGGCTGTCACACTACGACGACAAGCGGCTGACGACAGCCCAGCGACTTGGATTTTGTGAAAATCCGACAACATATGCAAATTCGGGCCAAGTTGGACGACAATCGGACGACAGTGCCGCGACAATGCCGCGACAGTGCCGCGACAGTGCTGCGACATCGGCTGTCGTCAAAATGGGACGGTACAAACATGTGTGTTACACTATGCGGCGGACCTGTTAGGAAGCAGTCTCCATATGATATATGAAGAAATGGGACGGTACAAACATGTGTGTTAGACACAGAGACACACATAACGACACCATAGCGACACCGTAGTGACAGACGACAGCGCGGCGACAGTGCCGCGACAGTGCCGCGACATCGGCTGTCGTCGAAGTTTTTCAACATGTCCAAAAAGCCGACGACAACCCGGCGACAGTCGAGAAACTGGAGTTGTCGCGGAGCGGTCGCGGCGACACCTCCGCGACACCCGACGACAATCGACGACAGACCGGAAGTCGCTGTCGCTGGGCTGTCGTCGCCGCTTGTCGTCGTAGTGTGACAGCCACATAACCGTCGTAAGGTTACGAACCACCCCAGAGTCGAGTAGGGAACCCAGCCCCCCCCCCCCGACTACTTCAAGCGCAGGCTACCAGCATACGTAGCGCCAGGGATGCCCATCCCTCACTCTGCACCTCCCGACGCCCCCTGCACCCCTTCCCCCGCTTCCCTTCCCGGTGAGCACCGGCCGCGATGGCCGAATCGGTAGAGCGCGGGCTTCACGTGTGAGAGATCAGGGCCCGTATGCAGGAGTCGGTGATAGTGGCTTTTGGTGTTACAGCCTATTACCGGTTAGCTATCGCCGACGTCGGGAACTGTGTCAAGTCGTATGCAGGAGCGCGTAACACTTTCATTATAGCTAAACGTGAATATATTTATAGATTTGGGAAATCCCTCTGCGTCTGTACCCATATATTAGGCTTAAATCTATTCAATGCGATCATATTTAACAGAATTACATACGCAATAAGTGAAATTTATTCAAATTAACCCTAAATTCGAAGCGTTATTAAGGCTACCGCCGCATTGGCGGTGATATTAATAGTTAGATTTTCGAATCGACGAACGTAAAGTAAACAAATCGCCGCCGCCGCCGCATCGACGTCGCTTTCCATACTGGTGGCGGTGGTGGTTTGTTTACCCTACGCTTGTCGATTCGAAAATATAACCATTAATATCGCCGCCAATGCAGCAGTAGCCTTAATAACGCTTCGAATTTAGGGTTAAATTGATAAAATTTCACTTATTGCATATGTAATTCTGTTAAATATGACAGCATTGAATAGATTTGGGCCTAATAAACTTGCTAAACCTAATATTTTTTAGGGGTAAGGTAACACCGGTTAAGCCTTTCGTGTTAGGCCTAACACTGACTCGTGCATACCATTTTTCACCGCTAAACCGGAATTCCCGCCAAACACCGTTTTGCCTCGCTAACACTGACTCCTGCATACGGCCCCAGGAGTTTGGTTCCCGGTCGAGTCAAACCAATGACTTATAAAATTGATACTTGTCGCTTCCTAGCCTGGCACTCGGCATTAATAGGATACGGCAAGGACTGAGTAGCTTAGTGTCGGGATAATGTGACTGAGTGGGATATTGGTTCATGATGCCCAATGACCTGATTTCCTTATGGGGGAGCACTATAAAATCACTATGAGTGTGCACGGTCACAAATCGATACCTTTCCTGAATTGACCACAGTATGTTGCCAGGATGTAAAACTCCTACAACCAACCAACCACCCAACAAGTCGGTACCCGTCCTGATATGACCTTAGATGTTGCCAGGACGTGACACTCCTACAACCGACCAACCCCCCAACAAGTCGGTACCCGTCCTGATATGACCTTAGATGTTGCCAGGACGTAAAACTCCTACAACCACCCAACAAGTCGGTACCCGTCCTGATATGACCTTAGATGTTGCCAGGACGTAAAACTCCTACAACCGACCAACCAACCGACAGGTCGGTACCCATCCGGATATGACCTTAGATGTTACCTGGACATAAAGCTCCAACAACCACCAACCTCCCGGGCGAGCGCCACCACTCACTCCTTCAATCCTTCTCTCCTTCTCGCTTCACTCCTTCGCCCCTTCACTCTTTCACTCCTTCGCTCCTTCACTCCCTCACTCTCTCACTCCCTCACTCGCAACAGCAGGCCGAGGTCGGCAGTGAAATTTCAGGGAGGTTTACAGCGGCATTTGTCAGATGGCTGTCTCATCTTTCACCTCTGAGGCCGGCCGTTGCAAACTAACAATAACTTACTAACGCGCTCGTTTCAACCTGGCCACAAATTCACCCGCCAGATCGTCGGTGCAATCGGGTCGGACCAGGTGGACAATATTTCAGGCCACGCCGCTCGCCTCTCCCACCTCACCCCACCCACCCACGAACCACGAACCACCCTTTCACCGCCATTCCTGCACGTACATCCCCCACCACCACCACCACCACCACCACCGCCGCCGCAGCCCCATCCGGAGGGGGTTGCCCTGGTAACGCGACGCAGCTGTGGCATGTGAACACGGGTCATTAAGAACTGGAGCAGGGTGTGATTGACATGGCTCACAGACAGGGCTTTTCTGGTATATATATATATACATATATATATATATATATGTATAACCCCTTATGCGAATATTATTTTGAATGGAGTCCACCTCCTTTGCCTGTCCGCTATTAACCTATATATATGTATGCCTTTGTGTTGCTATATATCAACGGGGTGATATAAGACAAAAGAACCAATGAACCCCATGAGTCGTTATCTCCCCATATAGACTACATCACGGTTCCGAGTGCGCATGCGCTGAACACGGCGTTGGGAGCAAAGCAAATGTGTATGACCATTGAGTTTGGCGATATGCATAGGGAAAAACTAGAAAATAGGAGAATAATTCATCAGAAAACATTAGCATACAGCTATAGTCAAGACAATAAACTCCTAACAAAACCACAAATGGCTACTAGAGCAAATAATGCACCACTACTAAAGCAGACCAGAAGCCAAATAAAAGCTCACGAGAGAAGCACGCTGGAAATGGCTGCCAAGGTGTGGAATGCCCAAACAGTAAAGGAAAGACAAATTCCTGACCTAAAAACATACAAAATTATTTGTGCAAAATAAGGCTAGGAAAGCCCCAATAAGGTGCACTGCACTGCAATGGGGCATGTGATATGTCAAGGCCCACCAACGGGATGCCCAATGGAAGGTAACCATGCCTAACCAGACTAACCAACTATCTATCTGCTGCTGCTGAAATGCAAGCAATCAAATACCTTATCAGCAGCTACTGTATGATAAGATAACACCGACACTACAGCTGGCCAGCATTGAAAACAAGCCTGAATACGCAGGCTTATATGCTATGGACAGTATAAATAGAGCCTCAATAAAAAGTTGTTTTTTTTAAGACTGGGTGCTATATACGACTGAGTTCACTATTATTATATAAATGTGCACTGAGGGCCAAAAAGCCGCTAATAACGATATACGACTGAGTACTATTATTATAAAACTGTGTACTTTTGGCCAGCATGCCGACATGCGCCACCGGTAGGGGCAGTTGTTAGGTTTCTATATACTCGTTTTGATATCTGCTCATTAAACTGGGCTGGAGCGCCTTGGCTACCAGCTCAATGCTCCCAATAGACAACATGACGGTTCCAGCGGCGCGGTGCATTGTGGGATGCATCAGAGCAAAACAAACCAGCAAGAAGCACATGGCACATACTAATACACTGGGTGCAGCTATGAAATGTACTAGTTTCAGCTCATCTCAGCTCTTGTTTGAAACATAGAATACCAACAACAAAATATAGATAATAAATTAAGATATTAATCTTTTATCCAACATTGCATTTACATCAATATAATCAGCACATCTTATGCCATGTGCATTTAGATTTAGACAAATCTAGGCAATCAGACTAGTGTTAGAGCCATAGCCAGAGTCAGTTTTCCTTATTGTATTCATGTATTTATTTATATCCTATGGTTAATGACATATGTAGAAATAGAAAATGACTAGGATTAATCAGATATTGGTTATATATTTCTTTGAAACAAGTTTTTGTTGACACATTTGACATTTTATTTATATCCCATGGTTAATGACATATGTAGAAATAGAAAATGAGTAGGGTTAATTAGATATTGGTTATATATTTCTTTGAAACAAGTTTTTGTTGACAGATTTGACATTTTAATATTTAGAACAAGAATTACTTCTGGCTAATCAATGGTGATGTAAACATCAACCTGTAAAGTGAGTGAAATTGTATGTTTCTTAGCTCAAAATGCTTAATTATGGAGAGTTGTGTCTTAAACATATTCATTATATTATTATATTGCATCTTTCCGTCCATGTTTGTGCCACATTATTATGTATTGCCCTATGCATATCACCAAACTCAGTGGTCATACGCATTTGCTTTGCTCCCAATGCCATTTTCAGCGCATGCGCACTCAGAACCGTGATGTATTCTATAGGGGGAGCTAACGACTCATGGGGGTGCACGTGCACGTGTGCTCCCCCACTATCTGTCTCACTGGCGCAGAATGTTGACTTCAATAAAGCGGAGGGGCCTTTTAAGGCGGATCCAGGCAGAGATAGCTCAACCAAACTAATTGTATTGTCTTCTCACTTAAATTTGTATAGTCCGATGGTTTCGAACTTCTGTAATTCTTCTGAGATAAATTTATTAGATCGATCACTAGTATCTACTTTACATTAGTTCAAAGTTACTTTTATTTTAAATGGTAAACTTTTGAGCTATTTTGAGTGTAAACATGGAAAATTAGTTTTGGCAAACTTGCCAAAATTCTGACACCATAGACTTCTGCACTAAAAGGTTCGGTAAAATTGACTCAGTATTGCCTTCTACGCAGAAACAAATGCTTAATAAGTGCATCAGTATCTAAGTTAGACATGTAAAATCAAATCTAGATAATTGGTTTGGGTTTGAACATTTTATATTTCATCGGACTATGCAGCTTAAAGTACTAGATAAAATAATACAGTGCTGGAGGATGGCATCCATTCAGATGATAACCAAGACTGAGTGCGCACTGTCACATGTCGCTATCCGCCCTGATATGACCTTAGATGTTGCTAGGGCGTAAAACAACAAACAAACAAACAAAGCTAAGGTCATATCAGGAGGGGTACTGAATCAGTGAGAGTGCGCACTCATGGCGACTTTATAGTGCTGCTCCACTGGGAGACCAGGCCGCCAGCACCATCGTGATCTGATATCGGACTCAGTCACATTATCCTGACACTGAGCCAACCAGTCACCAGCGTCCATCTTGCATCACATTGTTTTGTGATACAAAGTTGTAGATCCATACTCTCAAAGCAGAGATTTGGTTTGCAAAAACACAAATTTAATGTAGTGTAACATCCATCCATCACATGGTTGTGTGATACAAAGTGGTAGTTCCATAATCTTAAGGCGGATATTTGGTTTGCAAACAAAAAGGGGGTGGGGGGGGGGTAATCACCAAAAAAAAGCAGTGTTACATCCATCCATCCATCATATGTGAATTCCGTCGACAAGAGGACAGAATTCCACCCTTCACCGCTCTATACACTAACGACTTTGCTGTTGAGAGGATACAAACACGTGTCTGTCCACTTAGAACAAGGTATTCATGGGACCCACAAACACGTGTCTGTCTGTACACTTAGAACAAGCTAGTCGCGGGACCCACAAACATGTGTCTGTCTGTACACTTAGAACAAGGTCGTCATGGGACCCACAAACACATATCTGTCTGTACACTTAGAACAAGGTAGTTGCGGGACCCACAAACATGTGTCTGTCTGTACACTTAGAACAAGGTAGTCATGGGACCCACAAACATGTGTCTGTCTGTACACTTAGAACAAGGTAGTCGTGGGACCCACAAACACATATCTGTCTGTACACCTAGAACAAGGTAGTTGTGGGACCCACAAACACATGTCTGTCTGTACACTTAGAACAAGGTAGTCATGGGACCCACAAACATGTGTCTGTCTGTACACTTAGAACAAGGTAGTTGTGGGACCCACAAACACATATCTGTCTGTACACTTAGAACAAGGTAGTTGCGGGACCCACAAACATGTGTCTGTCTGTACACTTAGAACAAGCTAGTCACGGGACCCACAAACATGTGTCTGTCTGTACACTTAGAACAAGCTAGTCATGGGACCCACAAACATGTGTCTGTCTGTACACTTAGAACAAGCTAGTCACGGGACCCACAAACACGTGTCTGTCTGTACACTTAGAACAAGGTAGTCATGGGACCCACAAACACGTGTCTGTCTGTACACTTAGAACAAGGTAGTCACAGGACCCATAAACATGTATCTGTCTGTACACTTAGAACAAGGTAGTTGTGGGACCCACAAACAAATATCTGTCTGTACACTTAGAACAAGGTAGTTGCGGGACCCACAAACACATGTCTGTCTGTACACTTAGAACAAGGTAGTTGCGGGACCCACAAACACATGCCTGTCTGTACACTTGGAACAAGGTAGTCACAGGACTCACAAACACATGTCTGTCTGTAGCTTACACTTAGAACAAGGTAGTCATGGAACCCACAAACACATGTCTGTCTGTAGCTTACACTTAGAACAAGGTAGTCGTGAGACCCACAAACACATGTCTGTCTGTAGCCTACACTTAGAACAAGGTAGTCGCGAGATCCACAAACACATGCATATTTGTACACTTAGAACAAGGTAGCCGATAGATAAAAGATTCACCAGGTGAATTACAACCCTATGTAAAAGTTGGAGAAAATGTGTCTCACTGTTGATGGTATTAGTTTGCTTCTGTTGATTAAAATTCAATAGTTACAGTGCGGTTGTATATGTTTTCCATCAACATATATATACTCTCCAGAGTGTTCAAAGCACATAATATCAAGGCACAAGGACACAAAATTAGTTTGAAGTGATAGTCCATGAATTATATCTACCATGTTTGAATGAACTGGTTGTACCACCTGACGACCTCACCCAATGAAAATGACACAGGACCCATAAACATGTATCTGTCTGTACACTTAGAACAAGGTAGTTGTGGGACCCACAAACAAATATCTGTCTGTACACTTAGAACAAGGTAGTTGCGGGAACCTCTCAACTTCCTGCCAACAGCTGCCATGTGAATATCAATTCAAACTTTAAACGTCATGTATCTCATGCACTTAATCTACTATTACTAATCAGTTCCCGTCCTGATATGACCTGAGATGTTGCTAGGACGTAAAACAACAACAAACAAACTAATCAGTTCAAAAGTTGAGGATTGGTTTCTTGGTTGTTAGAGTTTTATGTCCTGGCAACATCTAAGGTCATATCAGGAATGGCACCGACTTGTGACAGTGCACACTCGTGGTGACCATGTAGTGCTACCCCACTGGGGACAAGTTTAGGGTAAATATATCAAGGTATCTGAAGAATATATTTTGCTTTTTAGATTAAGAATTTATATTCTTATTTCATTTACCCACATTTTCTATACTTTTTATAAAAGGTTTGTTCTTCACCCCTACTCAGGCTAGTGTAGTATGGGGGTGAATCATTTTTTATGTGTGGTAAATATGTTTATTCTGCTGAATAAGTCTTTTGTCAGTGCCGAAGCACTGCTCTTCCAGCCATTTTTCTATTCAGGGTTATTTACACAAAAGGTATATAGAATAAGATATACAATAACTGTTGAATACACAATTTGCAGCATGTAACACAATGAAATTCTGTAACCCAAAAGTTCCATAGCAATATGGTAAGAGTAGTGTCATATAACTAGATCAATATTAGTCAGATTATATATGTTTTTTTAGTTGGTATTCTATGTTTCAAACAAGAGCTGAAACTAGCACATTTCATAGCTGCACCCAGTGTATAATGCCGAGTACACACCTACCGTTTGTGCGCACCCGCCTACCGTATACGATCTAAAACTGCCCGTTTCGCGCACAAAAATCGCTAGGTGTGCGCTCCCCGCGCACACCTAGCGATTGCGATTTGCGACTAAAAACTCAGTTTTAGGGCTAAAACGGGCCGATTACGATTGTGATTCGCGATTCGAAAAATGAATCAGCCCGTTTTCAGTTTTAAGCAGGTCGGGTCGAGTCGCGAGTTTTAGTGCACGAATCATATACGGTAGGTGTTTACCAGGCATTAGCATGTGCCATGTGTTTCTCGCGGTTTTGTTTTGCTCTGACACATCCCACAATGCACCGCGTGGCTGGAACGGTGATGTAGTCTATCCCAGTGCATTTAGGTCTTAAATTTTACATTTTTATTTGGACTGTATCTGTCATTGTATATGGTTGACTGGAAATAATAGAGGAACAGCAACAAAACAAAAACAAACAACAAACAAACAAAAATATCTAGGTAGTTGAAGGGTCCACATACACGTGGCATATGTATACACTTACGAAAACACTGCCGACAACACACGTACATGACCGTCTATGTACTTACAACAAGGCTGTTCAGGGGACACGGGCACGCGTCTGTCCAGATACACAAGGTTGTCGGCGTTTTAGTAACGGTAATTCACGCTAGGGGGGGGAGCATATAATATAATATAATATATTATAATATAATATAATATAATATAATATAATACGCTGGTGGCGCCTCCAGTGGACCTTCAGATAATAATGGGTCGACCCATCACCACCACTCACTCCCCAGTCACCCCTATGTATTATGTATTACCCATCCATGATTCTAAATCCAAACATGGATGTGCGCATGCGTCATGACAAATTTTGGGATGAAAGTGGTCTCTGGGGGAAAAAAGCAGAAATGCAGATATTCTCCCATGCGTTTAGCATTGTCAGGGAATCGCGGAAAGCTTCCGGAAGTCGGGTTTCATATATATTGGTATACACTAATAGTACAGCTCCATTTAAAGCATGTATTAGTAGTATACTCTGATAGTGCTGCGGCATTTGGAGCATTTATTAATAGTATATGATGATAGTGCTGCGGCGTCTGCACCACATATGAGTATACACTGATGGTGCTGCGGGATTGAAAAATCCTGGAAATCCGCGAAATGATGATGATAAAGCACCAAAACATTGATAGATATATTTACCACATATTGTGCCTACTGCAGCCTAGGCCGTTCAATTAGTTCTCGGAGTTGCCGCTATCTATGACTGGTGTTTTCTGATCCAGCACCAGCACCAGAAGGCGCCACACCATCCAGGCCAGCAGCTCACGCTTTGCCCTACACTTCATCACTAAGAGATTATATTAGAGTGACTCAAAATTCCCTTTCTATATGGCAACAAATGCTTAATAAGTGCATCAATATCTAGGTTTTGAAATGTTGATGCTTTTATCGGACTATGCAGTTTAAACTATCGTGTGGAGTAGACAGGATGGCCGATTGAGTTGAGGGTCCACCTCTGGCTTTGGTAGATTGTGAGATTCGAACCCACGGGTTCGAACCCTGGTCGAGTCAAACCAAAAACTTAAAAATTGATACGTGTCAGTTCCTAGCCAGGCGCTCGGTATTATTAATATTACATATTATTAGGAGAGGACAAGGACTGGTTGGCTCAATGTCAGGATAATGTGACTGGTGGCCCGGTCTCCCAGTGGGGAAGCACTATAAAATCACCATGAGTGTGCACTGTCACAAGTCGGTACCCATCCTGAAATTACCTTAGATGTTGTCAGGATGTAAAACTCCGACAAACAACCAACCAACCTATCGTGCGAGTTTCTGCGACGCGCAATGTTTACAACGCGCAATACAAACCGGAAGTGTCCTTCCGGAAGTGCGCCGAGGGGTGCGCAGACACCTTGAAATCACGCGTGAGGTAAGAGCGTGAATGGCCTTGACTCGAGGAGATGCCAAACCGGCGTGTGGCGGGGGCGGGGGAGTGGGAGGGTGAGGGAGGAGGGGGGTGGGGTGGGAGAGGCAGGATGCCCAGGAGGTTCATGCAGCTGGTTTCTCCAGCCTCCAGGGGTGTAAGCCGACACCGGGAGGGGAGCCAGCAGCAAATTGACCATGTTGTCAGCTTGTAGCCTATCGCCGTGTGAGCACAGGGTGAACCTACAATAACACTAACAGGTCCCTGTGGGGTGACACTGACAGTTAACAAAGATACCCTCCCTCCTCCTCCTGTTACCACCACGGCACACCTCCGGGGCAGCACTATAACGCACACGTTCAGTCAATTTAAAGTTGCATATGCATAGTCCGATGGGTTTGAGCTTCTGCCATTTTCTGAGATAAACACATTAGATTTATCATTATAGACTAAATTACTTTAGTTTGGAGTAACTTTGAATAAACCCAAGCTGCTGGTTTTGTATAAGAATTAATTTTAAACTGATTTTGATTAATTGTTTTGCCGAGCGAGTCAGTCCCCCCCGCCCCCCCCCCCCCCCCCCCACACACACACGGAACAAAGCAACACAAAAATCATGTTAAGTTTAAACACAAATAACGTGACCATTTACTGCTTATTGTGACTTTTTAAGTAAATAACACCCCTGAAATGGCTAGAAATTGCAGTTTAGAGCTTCTAGATTTCAATATTTCCTGGAGTCAGGGCATACCCCAAGACACCCCCCCCCCCTAGTGCCACTTAGTGCCACGCATCCATTCCAAGAATTTATCAGCGTAAAAAGTAAACAATAATTCCTGGCTAGGGCCCTGATAAGAAATATAGCTGCCAACCTCCTAAACAAACACACACATAAAAACACACATGAACACACAGACACATACAGAGACACAGACCTATACACACATACACATGAACACACACAAACACACACATGCACACAAATACACACAGACACACACACAAACACACACAGACACACAAACACACAAATACACATAGACACACACACAAACACACACAGACACACAAACACACAAATACACACAGACACACACACAGACACACAAACACACACAGACACATCTAACACTGTGTCTGTGTATTGGGGGGGGGGGGGGGGGCAGTATAGGCCTACACTCTAACTACACAACTCGTATCAAACACCGACTTGCTATGATATGCTTATAAAACATCCACTCGCCAAAGAACCGAGTGCTTGCGGTGCAAACGTCACGTTTTGGGTTAATTAGGGCTACCCGCGCATGCGCCGACGCCATGGACAGGCAGGGGGAGAGGTGTGTGTGTGTGGGAATGTGGGGGGGGGGTGTAATTACACAATGGCGCCCGCCCGACTGCAGCTGAATCTTCTTTAAGGAAGCAGAACGAAGGCTGACATTAAATACCAAAAAATGGTGGAGAGAGAGGCCTTTTCCAGTGTCTCAACCCCATTAGAGTGTCGCATTGATCTCATCGATTGTCAGCGGATCCGTCAACTGCTGTCACTGTCAGGCCAGTAAAACCTGCACCCAGATTGCACCTACACAGCTCCGGGTATGTATATATTTAGAAGCCCTCTCCTGACACACTGAAAAACCGCGAAGAGGAACTACTACTATGGGTTGATATTTTGTTGCTTTTTTTCTTTTTTCTTAAAGCTGCATAGTCCGATGAAAACATTAAATTTTCAAAACCAAAACGATTATCTAAATTTGATTCTACATATCTAACTTATATGCTGGTGCACTTATTGAACATTTGTCGTCACATATAAGGAGATACTGAGTCAATTAATAGAACCTGTTACTGCAGAAGCCTATGGTGATAGAGTTTTGGCGTGCTTGCCAAAATTAATTTAGCATGTTTCCATTTCAAATATCTCAAAAGTTAGCGATTTAAAATAAAAGTTACTTCGAACTAAACTAAGGTAGATTATAATGAACGACCTAATATGTTCATCTCAGAAAATGTGAGAAACTCAAAACCATCGGACTATGCAACTTTAAGGGGGGGGGGGGGAAGAACTCCTATAGGTTGATACTGTGTCCAGGGTAATGCATTAGGGTTCTATTGTGTGAGGTAAAATAATCTGTTGTCACAGTGTTAGATGACATTTTTGGGGTTTTAAACAAAATCAATTTATTTACCCACTCATAATGGATAAGTGTGTTAATACTTGGTTTCAACGCTGGGCAGCACTAGTCCAATTGGATTCAAATCTTAGAAATTTAGTTTTGGTAATAATTTTGGTTTTCTTGTTTATGTTTTGTAACTGTTTGTAGATTGCAAACACTCAAAAATCCTGCTTTCACTATACTTTGTGTTAATCCATTTAAACAACATCTGTATTTCTAGGTTTACATTATTTTTTTAGTAGTTTCTTAAACACTCATATGTTTTCTGCATATAAACAAGCACCAAATAACCCGGGAGTGTGATACTGGTCAGACCCACCACATACCATGTCTGAACATAGTGTCAAAGGCTAAAGCGCCTGTCACACCTTACTGCACTGAGTACCGGACACCACCGGACAAAGAATTGTCTAGTCCGGTGCTCTTCGGTACACAAAATGTATCAAAATGTATCGAAATGGAGCATAATTGGGTCAATTGCCACCAGACAACCGGACAAGTACCGTACATGTACCGGACAAGAACCGGACATGTAACGGATGGGTACTGGACATGTACCGGACAAAACGGACAAACCGGACACCAACGGATGGGTAGTGGACATGTACAGATGGGTACCGGATGGGTACTGGGCATGTACCGGACAAACTGGACACCAACTGGACACGGCAGTCCGGCGGTGTCCAGTAGAAGTTTTGTGCATGTTCAAAACTTGTACCGGACACTGCCGGATGGGTACCGGACATCGCCGCACCATACCAGACAGTGTCCAGTTCTCGTCCTGTTCCCCAGTCCGGTAAGGTGTGACTGGGCCTTAAGGCTCGAATCTGTAGCTGTTTCGGCAGGCTATGGTGAAATCAATACAGACAAAGAGAAAGGAAGAGTATAAAGTGTAAAGAAGAAGAGAGAGTCAAGCCCTCTGGTTTATTATTTATATGGTTACATGGGTTCATTGTAGAGTATCGCCTCACCCCTTTCGCCCCAATGGAAAACAAGCATTATTGGCCCTACCAATAGGGATCTAGCATTCCTGGTCCCCATGGATGCCAGTGGTATGCCCACCACCAGTAGCTGTATGGCCCCATGGCCACCACCAACCTTGACCTTTGAGTGTGGTGATCCCTATCCCAGCACAGGGGGTAGGCCCTGAGTGCAATCACACCCAGACCTGCCAGCACCACTATGTCTATTTACATTCCACTCAGTTGACCGTACCGGAGAAGTATGGGTGCCGATACGTTCAACTACGTTCAACTACGTTCAACTACGTTCAACTACATTCAACTACGTTCAAGCACGTTCAACTACATTCAACTACGTTCAACTACATTCAATTACGTTAGCCTCCACTACGTTCAACCATGTCCACTAATGTGTTTGTGACTGGGCCTAGAGTGTCCACCTGAGAAGGTGTCACTCCTCGGATCGATCCTGCTCAGTGGACCCATTTGCAGTTTGGGCTATTTTCTGTTCCAACCAGTGGTCCACAACTGGTTCATCAAAGGTGTTATCCAGTCTGTGGGAAAGTGCATATAAAAGACCCCTTGTTGATTATCGGAAAGAGTAGCCTATGTGGTGGCAGCAGATTTTCTCCAAAGAAATATGTAAGAATAGCCATACATTTGACATCCAATCGCCGATGATAAAAATCAATATGCTTATACAAAGTAATGGACCATGACACTTTAAATGCCCACCATCACCCAATGGATCTAACTGGACGCAGTGGCCAAATCGCTAGAGCGCATACCTCTCATGCAGGAGATAGGGAGTTCGATTCCGGGTCGAGTCAAACCAATGACTTATCAGATTGATACTTGTTGCTTCCTAGCTTGGCGCTCGGCATTAATAGATTAAGGCAACAACTGATTTGATTAGTGTCAGGATAATGGGACTGAGTGTGATATCGGGTCATGGTGCCGGTGGCTTGATTTCCCAGTGGGGCAGCACTATAAAGTCACCATGAGAGTGCACTGTTACAAGTCGGTGCCCATCCTGATATGACCTTCGATGTTGCCAGGACGTAAAATTCGAACAGTCAACCAACCAATGGACCAACCAAATGGATGGCAGAATTGTGCCTCCAATGCTTTATCGATATTCCAAGTTCATCTTGATCCCTGAGGATCAGCCAAACAGTGACATCACTGTCCGTCATATTAGACAACCCGACAGTTGAGGAAGTTACAGCTTCAGAACGAGGCAGCTAGAGCATTAGATAAAGGATTCACCCGGTACTCGCAGTACACGGGTGAATACCAACCCTATATAAAAACGGTCGAAAAAGCGGGTTAATGAATTGAGAGCCTAATTTCACAATCTAAGAAGCAACAATTATTCTTTACATATGTCTTATTGATAGCCCGCTACCTTTGAGTTGAAAAATATAATATAATATCTAGTTTAATAAGAGTTAAAAGTGAAATCGACGGCGTTCTGCGGCCACCATCTTGTCTTTTTGCATTCTCTCCCATTTCACCAAGTCTGTGCTGATATAAGTAACCATTTGACACTGGAGGCAGTCATTCTACTTGCTATTCCATACTGAAGCTATTTTCGCGCATATTTACAGTACGTTGTCATTAACCCGTGTACTACAAGTACCAGGTGAATGTTGTATCTACTAGAGCACATGCTAGACTACTCTATCATCCCATAGTCACACGTCACAGTGATACGAGCACCACCCTTACATACTCCCCGACGATAAGTCAACTGAGTAGACATATCACCCATACACACCAGGTACACACTTGGATTATATTAAATTTGACTTTTATCGTATAAATTATCTTCAGAAATCAGCAAAATAACAATTGCTATGCATGGTTTAAACTATACGTTGAGCCCTAACTGGTAGCGGTACATCCATTGTTGGTGATCAATCAGATAATACTATCTGCTCAGAAGTTACAACCCATACAATGTATTAGCGCCCCATACCAGCCTATAAAGCGGGTAAATTAGACAATTTAATGACTATTTAATTGTATAAGTTGCATGCAGCCAGTATGACATTATCCCACAGCAGGTGAGGGCTTTCAATATTGCCAGCTCTGGGGCTTTGGGTCCCATATAATGGAACACCTGACAATTTGTTCTTAAGGTGTACAATAAAGCCAAGTCTCTTTAAATGGTATATGTCTGTAAAAAAAAAAGAAGGGCAACAAAAGACCAAGTGCTTATATATATATATATATATATATATATGATATCGCCACCAGAGCAACTCCCTGCACGAGTAAATAAATAAATAAATAAATAAATAAATAAATACATGACTCAGACAAAAACGATACTGCGCAAGGCTACATATAATATAGCAATTTGTTTTTGTCGTTGCTGCTTGTGCTTGCTTCTGTTTTGTTTTTGTTTTTTATTTGAACTTTCTTGTTCGGATATTTGTTAAAATATTAGCTGAATGAGTTAAGCGTCCACCTCCCATTTTGGTATATCATGGGATTCGAAACCTGGTTGAGTCAAACCAATGACCTTAAAACAAATTGATATTTGTCACTTCCTAGACAGGCGCTCGGCTTTAATAGGATAGGGCAAGGACTGGTTGGCTCAGCATTAGGATAATGTGACTGAGTGGGATATCAGGTTATGGTGATGGTGGCCTGATTTCCAAGTGGGGCAGCACTAAAAAACATCGACATGAGTGCACACTGTCACAGGTCGGTACCTGTTCTGATATGGCCTTAGAAGTTGCTAGGACATAAAACAAAAAGATTTATCTGCAACATCACATCATGAAGCACCCAAAGGCCATGCCCCTTCTATTCCCAGACCCCAGGAGAGGCGGCTGTCATTTGGCCAGGTGTAATTTGTCAAACCAGTTCCCCCTCCTGCCACTGATCTGTTGGTTGTTGGAGTTTAACATGGGTATATATATCTACAAGTTGTACAACACTTGTCCATATTGTAGTCTGCATGATATTGATATGTTGCAGGATAATGTGACTGAGTGAGGATATCATTATCAGGACATTGGTGATGGCGGCCTGACCATCCTGTGGGACAACACTATAAAGTTGCCATGAGTGCGCACTGCCACAAATCGGAACCCTTCGTGATATGACCTTAGATGTTGCCAGGACGTAAAGCTCAAAAAAACAATCAACCAACTAAAACTGTAGCGTGGTTAAGTGATAGACCCTGGCCATCCCCGAGTGTGGCATTTATAACCCCCCCCCCCCCCCCCCACACACACACACCCATACCCACGTCAGATCCTACACACAACTCCACACCTCTCTCTATCTCCTCTCCACTAGCGTTGCTCCTCCTTGATAAGTCTGAAAAGAGTTCCAGGTGGGGGAGCCCGGCAGCATTTCACTTTCTACACTTACTCTGTCAGTGTCTTTGGCTCACCAGCTGGTCACCATAGAGCAAATAGACACGGTCCTTTGACTCAACTCTCATTTCTCTTTCCTAGACTCTACCCTTTTTTTTTTTCTCCCGGGCATACTCCTCACCCTGACCAGGGGAGTTGTGTGCTTGGGTGGGGCCCTGTACCTTACTGTTTCTCTCGCTTTGTTCTCGTTGCTGGAACTGCTTTACCCCCCTTTGCCCGTCCCTTCCTCCCAAACCCTTGCTGCTGTCAACTGGATATGAGTGCTCTACTACCGCCGGACCGAAGAGATTCAGGGCCGCCCCAACGCTTCACCATTTCAATATTGTAAAGATGTCCCCAGCTTATACAACTGTCCCTACTGAAGATTAATCTTCAATCAAAGATTGGGCCGATTTATCGGCGCCTCTCTATAATGTTGCAGTTCTGCAACCAGTAACCGTCGTAAGGTTACAAACAACCTCACAAGCAACACACAACTGAACAGTTCTGACCTACGCAGTTGCAGAGAGTAGCCCTGTTAATGATCTACTAACTAATCAATATGTGATTACATATCGGTGGAACAGTGGGTAGGGGGCGCTGATGGTGGGAGACATGCAATAGCAGGTCAGTCCTACCTGCGTGTCCCTGTAGTATCAAAGCTATGCGCACCTGGTGTCGCTGGAGGGGTGTACCGGGTGTTACTGGACTGGTGTAATATGTGTCACTGGCCTCGTGTAATGGGTGTCACTGGACTGGTGCAATGGGTGTCACTGGATTGGTGTCCCTGGATTTGTGTAGTGGGTGTCCCTGGACTGGTGTAGTGGATGTCCCTGGACTGCCGTAGTGGGTGTCCCTGGACTGGTGTAGTGGGTGTCACTGGACTGGTTACTGGATACCACTAGACTGGTGCACTGGGGGTCACTGAACTGGTGCACTGGGTGTCACTGAACTGGTGCACTGGGTGTCAATGAACTGGTGCACTGGGTGTCAATGAACTGGTCCACTGGGTGTCAATGAACTGGTGCACTGGGTGTCACTGAACTGGTGTACTGCGTGTCACTGTACTCATATGCTGGGTGTCACTGGACTGCTGGATTGGGTGGCACTGTCCTTGTGTACTGGATGTCACTGGAATTGTGTACTGGGTGTCACAGGATTGGTGTACTGGGTGTCACTATACATGTTACTGGGTGTCACTAGATACTTGTGTACTGCACGTCACTGAACTGGTGTGCTGGGTGTCAGTTGACTTGTGTACTGGGTGTAACTGGACTGGTGTACTGGGTTCGTTGGTCGCTTGTTGGAGCTTTTGATCCTGGCAACATCTAAGGTCATATCAGGGTGGGTAGCGACTTGTGACAGTAGGCACTCGCTTTGGTAGATCGTGGGATTGGAACCCATGGGTTCATATCTATGAGCTCGAATCCTGGTCGAATAAAATCAATGATTTAAAAATTGATACTTGTCGCTTGCTGGCTAGGAGCTTGGCATTATTAGCATAGGGCAATGACTGGTTGACTACGTGTCACGATAATGTAACTGAGTGGGATATCAGGTCATGGTGCTAGTAGCCTGGTCTCCCAGTGGGGCAGCACTATAATTATAAAGTTGCCATGAGTGTGCAGTCACAAGGCGGTACCTGTCCGGATATGACCTTTGATGTTGCCAGGATATAAAACTCCAACAACCAACCCACTCATTCGCTACCTGTCTGTGTGACAGGGGGCATGCGTCTGGTCAGATTTAGGGGACTGGGTGACTGGGCTGGTTGCTGGAGCTTTACGTCCTGGCAACATCTAAGGTTATATCAGGATGGGTACCGACTTGTGACAGTGTGTACTCATGGTGAATTTATAGTGCTGCCCCACTGGAAAATCAGGCCACCGGTAGCATGACCCGATATCCCACTCAGTCCCATTATCCTGCGGTCCTTGCACTACCATAATACTGCAGACCGCCAGGCTAGGAAGCGACAAGTATCCATTTTATAAGTCATTGGTTTGACTCGACCGGGAACCGAACTCCCTACCTTCCGCACGCTCTATTGATTAGGCCACCGCGCTCGGTGGGTGACTGGGTAACTGGGTGACTGGGTGACTGGGTGACTGGGTGACTAGCGCGCCACTAACTGCGCACGCATCTCATTGACTGCTATACAGAGCTTCACCTCGGCACACCGGGCTGGGGGATATGACATATGGCTACTGTATGGCTTTGGTCTTGCCCCTCAACTATGTACCGACCAGCAGGCCTCAACCTCCAGTTACACCCACCCCCGGCCACCCACTTCCCCTCACCCCACCCCCTCCAACACACACTTCTGATTCTGATTAGTTATTCCCTATGACAATGTCACCGCCTACTAGTACTATACTCTCTGCTGGTGTGGGTGGTCGTCGGTGAGTAAGGATGAAGGATTGATTCATTGGGGCGTTCTGCCCTAGCAACAAATGAGGTAATTTGATATGCATATCGATTTGTGACGGTGCACACTGATATAATTAGATCTACCAGCATTATGCTCCTTGAATATGCAGTAAAACTTCTCTAATTCGACCGACCACGGGAGTTAGAATGTCATTAGAATGACATTGCATGGGCGATCGTTCAGGGCTCAAATAAAGCAATCGATATAGGGGAGTGGTCGACCTGTGTAGGTGGTCGGTTAGAGAGGTTTTACTATATATCCCAAATCACCCCAATACCGAGCCAATCTTCCGTGGATTGAAACCAAACACAGTGCTCTCAATGACTGGGTGCGGTGGCTGAATCGGTAGAAAGGAAAGTTAGTTTTATTTAACGACGCCTCTTGAGCACATTGATGTATCATCCGCTATTGGATGTCAAACATATGGTCATTCTGACATATTTCTTTGGAGCAAACCCGCTGCCGCCACATAGGCTACTCTTTCTGATAAGCAGCACAAGGTCTTTTATATGCAGTTTCATACGGACAGGATAGCACATACCCGTGTTTACCACAACCTTCAATGGTCTTCTTGGAGTTGGAGTATCTGAGCTAAACACAGACACATCATGAATACCTAACGTCAACAAGCTAACTTTGATGGATGCTACCAATGCTAGAACTCGTAGAATATATGAATATATACAGTGTATTCGGAGGGTAGGGTAGAGGACGTGTGAGGGGAGGTAGGGGAGGTAGGGGGAGTGGAGGGTAGGTAGGGGAGGTAGGAGATGGGAGGTAGGAGAGGTAGGGAGGTAGGAGGAGGGGGGGCGAGGGGGGAGGAGAGGGGAATGGGGGGGGAGGAGAGGGGAAGGAGGGGAGTGAGGGGAAGTGGAGGGAGGGGAATGGAGGGGAGGGGAGGGGAAGGGGGAAGGGGAGGGGAAGGGAGGGGAGGGGGGGGAAGGGTGGGAGGGAGGGGAGGGGAGGGGGATGGGAGGGGAGGGAGGGAAGGGGAGGGAGGGGGGGGAGGGGAGGGGAGAGGGAAGGGAGGGGGAGAGGGGGAGAGGGAGAGGAAGAGAGAGAGGGAGGGGGAGAGGGAGAGGGAGAGGGAGAGGGGAGGCGAGAAGCAATATTTTATTATATTTAGATGACTGAATTTTAGATGGCTGGTGGTGTACTGATTTTGTTGGTTTTGAGATATTTGAAGTGCAAACATGTGAAATTAGTTTTAGCAAGCATGCCATTAGCTTTAACAGTAAGACTAAGAGGTTCTATTAAATTGACTCAGTATTCCCTTCTATTTGGCAACATAGGCTTAATAACTGCATTAGTATCTAAGTTAGATATGTAGAATCAATTCTAGATAATTCCTTTAGTTTTGAAATGTTGATGATTCATCGGACTATGCAGCTTTAAATAAGGCTAACACTCTGACGTCATTGCCTGACTCTGCTGCGCTATTATTACTAGAGTGCGTGTAGTGGAAGAGGAGATCTATTGATCCATTTATAGAGTGGTGTATTGCTCCTATATTTCAAGAGTTAAACATAGTGGCGCAGTACCAGATGGGATGGCCGAATAAGTTGGGCGTCCGTCTCCCATTTTGGTAGATCATGGGATTCGAATCCACGGGTGAACCCCGGTCGAGTCAAACCAATGACAACATTTTATACTTGTTGCTTCCTAGCCTGGCGCTCAACATTATTAGGATAGGGCAAGGACTGGTTGGCTCAGTGTCAGGATAATCTGATTGAGTGGGATATTGGGTCATGGTGCTGGTGGCCTGATTTCCCACTGGGGCAGTACTATAAAGTCACAATGATGGCACACTGTCACAAGTCGGTACCTGTTCTGATATTACCTTAGATGTTGCCAGGATGTAAAACTCCAACAACCAACTAACCCACTTTCTCTAATAAACATTAAGCTCGGGGTGATTGTAAATACTCAAAATGGTTTATGTCGCAGGATTATTACAATGTGCAGACTGCAATATGGACAAGTATTGTTGATACACCTATGTAAAACTCCAACAACCAACCGATCAGTTGCAGGAGGGGGAACCGGTTTGACGAATTGCACCTGGCCAAATGACAGCCCCCTAAGCTGGGCTCTGGGAATAGAAGGGGGCGTGGCCTCTGGGCGCTTCGTGATGTGATATTGCAGATAAATCTGTTTGTTTGTTGTTTTACATCCTGTGACAGTGCGCACTCATCTCGATTTTGTATAGTGGTGCCCCACTGGGAAATCAGGCCACTGGCACCATGACCTGATATCCCACCCAGTCACATTATCCTGACACTGACCCAACCGGTCCTACCCTATCCTAACAATGCCGAGTGCCAGGCTAGGAAGTGACAAGTATCAATTTTTAAGTCCATCGGTTTGTCTCGTCAAACCCACAAACTCATGGGTTCGGAAACCCTGATCTCCCAAAACAGGAGACAGACGCTCAACTCATTTGGCCATCCCTGTATTATTGCAGATAAAGGCCAGCCCTTCAATTTGTTCACACGCACATACTTAAACCGGTTTAGTTAATCCGGATTAACTAATCCACCTCACAAACTGGTTTACATGAAGTGAACTAGTAGTTGACTTAGCACTAAATCGATATAGCGCAGCGTTCACACATGTGGTTTAAACTGGATTAGTCAAACCGGTTCAGTTAAACCGGTTTAATGTGTATGTGTGAATGGGGCATTAGACTGACCGTCGACTCCAGTACTGATCACCCTAACACCCGGGCCACCGACAGGCGTCAGTCGCCGTGCAACCTGCACACACACCAGCACTTTCACATGACATATGTCATCAGTTATACATGGAGCATCACTTATCTATGTAAACACTGGACCAATGCCAACGGCCATATTTTTTCTATGTTGGAACAATATTTAGGTCTCCACCAAGACCAGTCACACCAATGCATTTATGGAGATTGTATTTCCACAATTCAAGAGCTCTATATTTACCTACAATCATACAATGTCGCTCTTTCTATAATAAACACTGCAACTGAGGATGAGTATAGACCTATACTGCAAATGGCAGCTGGACGTTTTGAGGGCAGCTGGACTGTACCACCTCATATAGATTAGTAAGTAGATTCTATCAATTATTAATACAACTTTTCTTTTTCTATGGGAATTTGTTTCCCTTGACCACAAATATATGATTGTGAGCTTTCTAATTTAATGAGTGTCTATTGGCACACAATTGATTGTCTGCCTTTACATGTAAAAGTGATGGTTTGAACAAAAAACAAACATTTCTCGCCGTGAATATGGCCTATGCTGCCGACACAGCGTAAAGCAACCACCAATCAATCAATCAATCGATCAAGCAAATGGTTTATGCCACAGGGTAATCACAATGTGGAGTCTGCAATATGGTCACGCGATGTATATAATGCCCAGCAAGGCATGCTATGACTTTAAAACATAGATATTAAATTAATAGAGCACATCCTGCAATAGCGGGGCCACATTGGGGGACGAATTTAATCACTGTCAAACATGGAAAGAATTCAGTCAATTCTATTTGAAATTTAGCGTAAATAACTTCGCCCAACCCAGAATAATCACCAATCTGACTAGCGATTTTGAACTAAAATTATTTCTAGGTTGTGTCAAGTTACTTCGACCTCACATTAGTTGTGCTAGAGAAATGGGGTATTGGAACTGTGTCAGTAAAACAGCTGTACAAATTAAATTTGTTTTAGTTACTTGGTTGGTTGCTGGAGTTTCATGTCCTGGCAACATCTAAGGTCATATCAGGACCGACTGTGCGACCAGACGGAATGGCCGAATGAGTTGAGCGTCCGTCTCCTGTTTTGGGAGATCGGGGAATCTGAACCCATGGATTCGTGGGTTCTAACCCTGGTCGAGTCAAACCATGACGTAAAATTGATATGCGTCGATTCCTAGCCTGGCGCTCGGGATTATTAGGATAGGGCAAGGACTGGTTAGCTCAGTGTCAGGATAATGGTACTGAGTGGGATATCGCATCATGGTGCTGGCAGCCTGATTTCCCAGTGGGGCAGCACTATACAGATGCCATGAGTGCGCACTGTCAGGATTCGGTACCCATCCTGCTATGACCTTAGATGTTGCTAGGACATAAAACAACAACAAACAAACCGACTGTGCTGTCCCACTGGCACCATGCCAATCAGGCCACCAGCACTATGACCCAATATCCCACTCAGTCACATTATCCTGACACGGAGCTAACCAGTCCCTGCCCTATCATATTAATGTCCCTATAGTATCAATTTTATGAGTCATTGGATTGACTCGACCGGGAACCGAACTCCCGATCTCCCTCACGCGAGGCCTGCGCTCTACCGATTCGGCCACTGCGCCCCGTGGTTAGTTACTTATACTTTATAGTATAAGTTTTAAGCAATTACTGAGTTGTTCAATCGGTCACGAACACCACAAATACAACCACAAATAGAACCACAAATAGACCCCGCACCACCACCCCCCGACACACACACACACACACTTCATGAAGCCTCAGGACAAAGGCGAACAACCCTGGAGACGCGGGTCGACTGCCACCACAATCATGGGATAGTAGCAGGGGGCTGACAGTCTAGACTGTAGACAATGGTTGTTAAGGGTGCCATTCACCATCCAACCACTTCCCCATCTAGTTCTACTGCGCAGTATCTATTCCACATTAACTTATAAATACGGACTGAGAATTTCACGCGAGCATTAAATCGGGCATCGTCGTTATTATACCCCCATCCACCCACCCAGATACATAAACATCGGACGCGGTGGCCCAATCGGCAGAGCGGAAGCCTGCCGTGCGGAAGGTCGGGAGTTCAATTCCCAGTCGAGTCAAAATGGTGACAAATAAAATTGATATTTGTCGCTTCCTAGCCAGGTGCTCGGCATTATTAGGAGAGGCCAAGGACTGGTTGGCTCGGTATCAGGATAACGTTACTGAGTGTGATATTGGGTCATGGTATTGGCAGCCTGGTCTCCCAGTAGGGCAGCACTATAAAGTTGCCATGAGTGTGCGCTGTCACAAGTCGGTACCCGTTGTGATATGACCTTTGATGTTGCCAGGACGTAAAATTCCAACAATCAACCATACATAAACAAGAACTAGGCTGAGTAACACTGACAGAGCCTTTCCTATGCTAATAAGCCCTTACACAATTGGCATACAAAATAACCAATCCACACACATGAATGGCCTAGTTTTCATTTGTGGGCGATAATAGGTGCAGTTGAAGAGACATGGATCGTTAACATTTAGAGGCGGTGTCATGGTTATACTGCATGTGGAAGCCACTCTCGTGTGGGTTGACAGGCGACAGCGGTAATGTGGGTCAGGCATGATCGGCATGGGACTGGTTTAATGGGACACGCCGGGGGGGGGGGGGGGGGCGGGCACGGATTTACACTTGCTTCTCTAATTACACACAGATAATTATATTCAATCATGAAAGCGGACAATAAATATGGTTTATTTATAACAAATCCAGACGGGATGGCCAAATGAGTTAGAGCGTCCGTCTCCCATGTGGTAGATCGTGGGGTCGGGGGTTCGAATCCTGGTCGAGTCAAACCAATGACTCAAAAATTGATACTTGTCGCTTCCTAGCCAGGCGCTCGGCATTATTAGGATAGGGCAAGGAGCAGTGGAATGAGGCAGACCAATCGCCTGCGACTGAAATTTCCCCTGCTTAAACAACTAATGTACCCCAAAAAAAAAAAAAAAATCCAAAGGGACGAGGGACGAGGACATGTTATGTAACTGTTTCACATGCAGCACATAGGTACAATTCTAGATCCTACTTTATATGCATTGTTCTATTCGGTGCTTAACTAGATAAAGATTCACCCTATAGTTGCAGTAGGGGTGAAAATCAACCAATTAAAAAAAATGGTGAAAAGTAGGGTCAATGAAATGAGCAGATACATTCTTAATTCAAGAAACAAAATATATTTGTATATATACGTCTTCATATTTACCCTCTACCTCAGACTTGAAAGATACAATAAAACATGTAATTTAATGAACCTTAAAAGTGAAATCGACAGCATTCTATCGTCGCCATCTTGTCGTTTTGCATTATCTCCCATTTCACCAAACGCGCGCGGTGGCTGAATCAGTAGGAAGGAAAGTTTGTTTTATTTAACG
Organism: Branchipolynoe longqiensis; assembly: GCA_030323885.1. Lineage (NCBI taxonomy): Eukaryota > Metazoa > Annelida > Polychaeta > Phyllodocida > Polynoidae > Branchipolynoe > Branchipolynoe longqiensis. The sequence continues at coordinate 111,564,706 of CM059188.1, forward strand.
ACGCCTCTAGTTCACATTGATTTTTGCCATCAGCTATTGGACGTCAAACATATGGTCATTCTAGCATATTTCTTTGGAGAAAACCCAGTGCCAAAACATAGGCTATTCATTCTGATAAGCAGCAAAGGGTCTTTTATATGCACTTTCCCACAAACAGGATAGCATCTACCAAACAGCCTATGGTGAACCAGTTGTGGACCACTGGTTGGAATGGAAAAGAGCCCAAACTGCAAATGTGTCCACTGAGCAGGATCGACCGGATGACCCACACCTTCACAGGTCGACACTCTACCGCCTGAGCTACGTCCCGCTCCCTTTGTTTGGTGTCGGTGCGCCGGGAGGCGGAGGGTTAAAGCCACCAGGGCTCATTTACTTCTGAACGGTTGTGCTATAAATTGGCGGCATTACATGCTAACACTGACATTTGTACGACACACGCATTAATAAGGGTCATAAGGCTGGAGGACGACTGTGTGTACAGTAAAACCTCTCTAACCGACCACCTCCACAGATCGATCACTCCCCTATATCGATCCCTTTATTTGGGTCCCAAACGATCGCCCATACAATACCATTGTGATGATTAAGAAAAACTCGCTAAACCGACCACCTCCCAAAATGGATCATTTAAAGTCGGTCCTCTAGTCGGTGGATTTAGAGAGGTATTACTGTATATGCATGTGGTGTGGGGAGGTGGTGAGGGGTGAGGGGAGTATGTGGTCTGGGTGGTCTGGGTGAGGGGTGAGGAGGGTTTCCTCTGGGCGTTTGTTAACCACTGATGCTTTAGTCCCAATGATTAAAAAAATTATACTTGTCGCTTCCTAGCCTGGCGCTCGACATTATTAGGATAGGGCAAGGACTGGTTAACTCAGTGTCAGGATAATGTGACTGAGTGGGATATCGGGTCATGGTGCCGGTGGCTTGATTTCCCAGTGGGGCAGCACTGGCAGTTGATTGTCAGTAGACTGTCCATAGCTATCTGCTAGTTAGTACAACAGGCATGTGGAAGCTGTTCACTTCTAAGGGAGGCCCGAGGCAGCCAACCTCTTACCAAGCCTGTACATGTAAGGTGGTGCCTCGCTCAGTTTGCACATCTAATATTCACTTTGATGAAACAAAGAAGGGCTTGCTTTGACACTCAAGTTCCGTGTCGTAAAGTCTGCCTGTTCAAAATCGGCGCCCAGACTTGATGCCCGCACCTGAACTGACTAAGTCGGTTGTTGGAGTTTTACGTCCTAGCAACATCTAGGGTTACATCAGGGCGGGCACCGACTTGTTAGTTGGTTGGTTGGATGTTTGTTGGGAGTTTTACAGCCTGGCAACATCTAAGGTCATATCAGGATGGGTACCGACTTGTGACAGTGTGAACTCATGGCAACATTAATGTGCTGCCCCACTGGGGGACCAGGTCGCCAGCAACATGACCTGATAATGATCTGCCACTCAAGTCACATTATCCCGACACTGAGCCAACCAGTCCTTGCCCTACCCTAATAATGCCAAGCGCCTAGCTAGGAAGTGACAAGTATAAATGTGTATAAGTCATTGATTTAACTCGACCAACGTTCGAACCCGCGATTTACCAAAACCGAACTGACTGGGAGTCACAGGCCTGGCTGGAACCCTGGCGGCAAAGGCCTAAGTTATCACTGCCACTAACAAAAAAACAAACGAGCACAACTGTGGTTGTTAGTGTTACTGCTGGGTGCAGGACGTGGGCACGCAAGCATCCCAGTCAAAGGCCCTATAATACTAAGACGTCTCACTCCCTATCTCTCCCATGGTAATGTAAATTTTGCAGTGCCACCTTGTGGTGGGTTTGATCAGCCCAGCTGCTGGTTGGTGTTTCACATGTAAACACATACAAATATATTATACATGAGATGGGTAAGTATGAATACACATCAATATGAAATTGCTATGAACAAATACACATCATCATCAGCATTATCATCAGCATCGCCATCTTTCACATTCATTTATACATATAATATAACACCTGTTCAACCAAGTGAACAGCCAGCGCACCAAGTGGTGGGTTTGATCATTTTGATTACACAGTACAGGCTGAGTGAGCCGTCTTAGTATCATAGGGTCTTTGTCCCGGTGAAGGTTGTGGGGTGGGGACAGCCAGCCAAAACAAACATGGTTGGAGTTGTGTAACATAAAACACACTGGCCCTAAATGCCACCACTATGCACCGGAGGCAGTGGCAGAATCGATACAGCACAGGCCTTCCGTACAGGAGATCGAGAGTTTGATTCCTGGTCGAGTCAAAGCAATGACTTATCAAATTGATACTTGTCGTTTCCTAGCTTGGTGCTCAGCATTAATAGGATAGGACAAGGAGTGTCAGGATAATGTGATTGAGTGGGAGATCAGGTTATGGCGGCCTGATTTCCGAGTGTTACAGCACTTATAGGATAAAGTCACCATGAGTGCGCATTGTCACAAGTTGGTACCCATCCTGATATGACCTTAGATGTTGCCCGGGAGGTAAGACTCCAACAAGCAACAAAAACACAGACAAGTACAACTGTGGTAGTTACTAGGTGTGGTACCTGGGCCCGGTGATGGCTGAGGGTTGGGCCGGCCAGCCAAAACAAAGGTGGTGGTGGGAGTTGTGTAGCATAAAACACACCTGCCCCGTCCCAAACGCCACCACTATACCTTTGGACTGCCACCCAGTTGTGTCTACAGTAGCCAGGCCAACCGGAGACGGACCACAGCAGGCACTATGCAGTAAAGTAAAGCATGTTTTATTTAACGATGCCGCTTGAGTATATTGATGTTTGTATCATCAGCTATTGGATGTCAAACATATGGTCATTATGACATATTTCCTTGGAGTAAATTCATTGCCACCACATAGGCTACTCATTCCAATAAGCAGCAAGAGGTCTTTTATATGCACTTTCCCACAGACAGGACAGCACATACCACAGCCTTTGATGAACCAGTTGAGAACCACTGGTTGGAACGGAAAATAGCACAAACTGCAAATAGGTCCACTGAGCAAGATCGATAGGATGACCCACCTTCACAGCTGGATGGATGCACTATGCAGTTGTCGCCGCTATCGAGGGACACCCTCATAACAGATGCTTATTAAATGTAAATGTCTCAAGTCAAAGCTCTAAACGTTAACAAATAATGTGTGTTGGGAGAATTTAAGTTGTGTTACTAGATTTGAATCATTGTGGGTTGGATTGACAGATTGAATTAGCGATTCCTGCCCGTGTGCATTGCACTGGACGTCACCATCTGGATAGCCAATTATCCAGGCAATTGGAGGGTCCATCCGGGGCCTGGAAAGTCTTGAAAAGTCTTGAACTTCATTTGTCCCATTTTACGGCCTTGAAAATCCTTGTATTTAATCTAATTTGGCTAATTAGTCTTGAAAAGCCTTGAATTCTATTAAAATGTCCCCACTGATCTAAATTAGTCCAAAATTGCCTGTTGCCATTGTTGGTTTTTCCTGGAATCCAAATGAAAATAGACTTGTATTCCTATCAAGAACAGCCTTGATAAACCTTGAATTGCATATCTTCACATGTGTATGGACCCTGTATCTACTACTACTACTACTAGTACTACTACTAGTACTACTACTATTACTAGTACTAGTACTAGTGTTACCTCAGCACTCATTAGCTGCAATATTTTCAATAATGCTGAGAATAAATAGCATATATTGAATTGCAATCTCTCTCACGACTTAAAAAGTGTGCCCGTTTGTTTCTGTGTTGCTCTAAGAGGTTAAAGATTATATTTTAGTGACAGCTCAGGCAATGCGTGCTGATGCACCAAAGCATTATACCTCCCTCCATAAAAAAGAAAATCGATTCAAAACCAGCTTTGATCTCAAAATCTTTGCGTACCTTAAACATGCATATTAAAGCTAGCCTTTTATTTTAAGCAATTATTACCTTATATTGCAAAAGATCCTGCAAGTTAGGAGTAGGAGGGGCTGTTGGAAAGTAATGTTAATAAAAAAAGAATTAAGTGGGGAAATTAAATATTTCCTGAATAAATTATGACATTTCTGGACTAGTTTGTTTTTCAAGTCCAACATAGATGGTTGGTTGGTGGAGTTTTACATCCTTGCAACATCTAAGATCATCTCAGGACAGGTACCGACTTGTGACAGTGCGCACTCATGGTAACATGATAGTGCTGCTCCACTGGTAGTAGACAAGGAAACCAGCCCCATGACTTGATATCACACTCAGTCACATAATCCTGACACTGAGCCAACCAGTCCTTGCCCTATCGTAAAAATGCAGAGTGCCTGGCTAGTAGGTGACAAGTATCAATTTTTAAGTCATTCATTTGATGCGACCAGGGTTCGGACCCATGGGTTTGAATGCTATGATTGTCATATATATGTATGTATATCTATGTACGCACAAAGGAAGGACTTCCTTACAACGATCTACCAAAATTAGAGACGGATGCTCAACTCATTTGGTCATCCCGTCTGGTCAGCCAACATAAACGAATACTGGTGTGCCGCGGAAACTGCAACACCGGAACACCCTGAGAGCGTTGAAGACTAGTATAGTCCATGACATGGCTTTCGCGGATAGATACAAAACTAGTAAGACTGAACAACTCCGTGGTTTTGGCTAGTTTGATATCCACTTACGGCAAGTAAGGCACAGAGACCTTGTGGTATTTTATTGTTCGATACATCCCTACTTGTGTATCATGGTGTGGAATGGCAATCACCTGAAATCGTCCATTTTACCTGCTATTCGATATGACCTTATTCAAAACAAACCGCGCTTAATCGATCAGACACGGTGCCATAAACGTACCATATGGCTACAAGGTGTAGCAACCACATTAAAGCTGCATAGTCCGATGAAAGCATCACATTTTCAAAACTAAAACCAAAACGATCATCTAGAAACAGTTACAAGCCATAAGGAAACAAGCAGCAAGAAAACCTCAATTATTACTGAAAAAAAAATTCAAATGATTTAAATCAAATTGGACTAGTGCTGCCCAGCGGTGAAAACAAGTATTAACACACTTATCCGTTATGAGCAGGGTAAATAAATTCATCATTAAATCCTATTTTTTTAACTCTAATTTAGATACTGTTGCACTTATTAAGCATTTGTTGCCACATAGAAGCGAATACTGAGTCAACGTAATAGAACCTGTTGCGGCAGATGTCCATGCTGTCAGAGTTTTGGTATGCTTGCCAAAATTAAATTTCAATGTTTGCACTTCAAATATCTCTGAAGTTAGTCATTTAAAACCAAAACTACTTCAAACTACAATAAGGAAGATTATCAGTACTATTATAAATATCAACCTAATATATTTCTCCTAGAAAATGCCAGAAACTCAAACCCATCAAACTTCAACTTTAAAGTCGCATAGTCCGATGGTTTTGAGGTGTTGTCATTTTTTCTAAGAGAAATGCAATAAATTGATTGCTATGACCCACCTTTCTTTAGTTTGAAGTAACTTTTATTTGAAATGTCAATGTTTTGACATATTTTATATGCAAACATGTCAAATCAGTTTAGGCAACATACCAAATTAATTTTGGTAAGCATGCCAAAACTCTGACACCATGGGCTTTAGCAATAACAGGTTCTATTAAATTGACTCAGTATTCCCTTCAATGTGGCAACAAATGCTTAATAAGTTCATCAATATCTAAGTTAGATAAATGTAGAGTTCAGGTGCAAAACCATGTAAACCCCAATCTAAAAATGTAGTTTAAATAACAGAATTTTACCTGAAAATAATTTTAATTCTCACAAATTCCACTTTTCATATGATCACATGGTTATGGAGCAATAAACAAAAGAGAAGGACTATAACAAAAATTAAGTTTTTGAGGGTTTGATTCCAATGTCTATCTCCATTTTTGGATTGGCGTTTACGTGATTTTGCACCTGAACTCTTTATATGTAGAATCAAATCTAGATAATTGTCTTGATTTTGATAATCTGATGCTTCATTGGACTGTGAAGCTTTAAGTAATACCCCAGTCACACGAGGCCTGTGTTCGCCTACGATCGATTCGCGATGTCAAAACGTCCTCATTGCGCCCTCCTTAGGCCCTCCTTAAGTGCTGGCGCCGCAAGGACGCCAACCTCCCAGCGTCCATCTCGGAAATTTTGGACGCAAGGAGGTTGCTGCTGCTGCACGTGCAACCTCCTTACGCCCTGTTCCGGCGGCGCCATTAAAAATGGTTGGCGCCCTGGTGCCGCCCTGGCGCCGCCCTGGTGCCGCCCTGGTGCTGCCCTGGCGCCGCCCTGGCGCCGCCCTGGGTTGGTGCTAACACATGCGATGCTGCAGTCACCATGTGGTCGGCTCCGACCTGGTGCCGACATGGTGCCGACATGGCGCCGACATGGCACCGACATGGCGCCGACATGGCTCCTACAATGTATTTGAATCAGTGTATCGAATGACATGCTGGGTGGTTGGCGTCCTTTTGGGCGTACGGAGGTTGGCGGCGAACGCTGGCTCTCGTGTGACTGGGGTATAAAGCACAAAGAGAACAGCCCTGACCATAACTCAATACCATCTCCAAAAACAAGAACACCAACAAACCAACAGACTAAATAAACATGAAGGTCAAAGGTACTCACCTTTAGGAACAAATGTCGGGGGGTCAAGGACCAATCCAAAGTCGACATTGAGTAGGAAGGTCAAGGTCACATATAGTGTCCTCCTCAGCACATGCTGCAGCTCCATGACGACAGCGGTATGGCGCAACACAGGTAGAACAGGTAAATCCAATCAAATGATCACTGCACCACAGGTGAGTGGCGTTGAGGAGTGAGTGGTCGGAGAGACCGCAGCTGTTCCCGCGTGTCTATCTCGCTATTCATCTATCTATCTATCTCTCTATCTATCACCCGGGGTCTGGGTGTCTTCAGCAGGCGCGTGGGGGTAAAACTCCAGGAGTGTGGGCGATGTACGACTCCCCAACACGCTGAGTACTACTACTCTTGTGGTTTACCCTCACCACAAACACTGGAGAGGAAAGGCGAGCAGGTGTGCCGGTGTGGGTGGGTGTGTATGGGTGGGGGTGGGGGTGGGGGGCGGCTGCTCCTGGGTTTGTGGCTCAGTTAAAGTTTACATCATCCCTCGAGGAAGTGCTCACTGACTCTGTGTGAGTGTGGGTGTGGGTGTGGGTGTGGGTGGGGTGGGGGGATGCTACTCCTGGGTTTGGGGCCTATTGCGGCTCAGTTAAAGTCTGATACATCCCTGGAGGAACTGCTTACTGACAGTGATTGTGTGTGGGGCGGGGCGGAGGTGGGGGGGGGGGGTATGCTAACTACCTAACACCAACACCCTGAGGGTGATACGCAAGGAGGGGGCGGGGAGTGTGTGTAAGTAGGTCAGAGTGGCCTAGTCACGTGATGCCGACAGATGTCAACGAGCAGCAGCTGATCCCCCTCTCTGGGCGACTCGGTAAGCCGCCAGTTCCGGTTCCGGTGGCTAGGACTGGTTCCGGTAAGCAGGTCACTTACTGTTCACTTCCGGTTGCTCACACCGAGCTGCTCCTAGACTTCCGGCCGGGATCCACGCGCCGGGGGCCAGCTATGGCAGGTCTGTTATTAGTTAGTTAGACATATGTGTCAAAGCACTGATCCCAGCAATCAACGAGGTGTTGGCGGGCCTGAGCTGTCTTCGTGTAGGCAGGTAGACTCGGCAATGAGCTGCTCGGTATTGGCTGGGTGTAGGGTGGGGATGGTGTCGTCAGGGTTGATTGACTGGCTGCTAGGCGGTTCAGTCACCTGTTGGAGAGAGAACAATACTGGATGGTTAGGTTCATGTGGGAATCATTGTAGTGCACAGCTAGACAGCACAATCATCGTGTGTACATAGATACATCTGAAAGTAAATCCAGCAAATAAGGCTTGTTTTAATCCAGCAAATAAGGCTTCTGCTAATTGTTCCAATCACTCATTAAAATTGTTAGCCAGATTTGATTCTACATACCTAATTTAGATGTTGATGCACTTATTAAGCATTTGTCAGCACATAGAAGGGAATACCAAGGCAATTTAATAGAACATGGGTGAAAGAAAGACAAATCCCTGACCTAAAAACGTACAAAAAATATCTGTGCAAAAAAAAAACTGGGAACCCCAACTGAAGTGCACCACAAGGGGGCAGTTGATCTGTCACGGCCCACCAACTGGACAGCCCAGAATGGGATAACCGGAAATATAAAAGCCAGATAACATATCCAACAACAATATAAATCAAGTCAAATTCAAACAAACATAACTCAACCACATATTACGTACAGGCCTCTGGACATTTGGTGTTCTCTGTGGCGGAGTGGTTAGAGTGTCTGACTTTTTTAGAGGTCGGACTCCTTATCTGAAGCATTTTCTTCAACACTAATCAGTGAAAAAAAATGTTAATCGCGGAATTGATACTTGTCCCTTATTAGCCAGGTGTTCGGCAATATTAGGATAGGGCACGGACTGATTGGCTCAGTGTCAGGATAATGTGACTGAGTGGGATATCAGGTCGCGGAGATCTTTCCACCCTAAAGATGAAAATCCCAATAGAGGGAGTACACGTGACGTCATCACTCCGCAGTCACCGGCCAGCCATCTTGGATTACGAGCACTCTCCCTAGCCATGTTGTGAATGCTTGCAGATGCAGTACAACAGAGTTCTTTGTGTTCTGGGAGGTTCTGGGCAGTTTACAGCCAATGTATTTACTTATAGCACTTTAGCAACAACTTCTGAGGCCAAACTGCTCAAAACAGTGACAAATAAACCAACAAATCAGTAAATAAGCACAGTGTAGGCAGTTGCAATGCTTCTGTATGTAATCCAATATGGCCACTGAAGGTTGTCTTGTGACGTCATTACACCCCCTCTATGGGTCATTTAAGGTCACTGTCCCTCCACAGATGGGTCATTTAAGGTCATTGTCCCCGCGTCGGACCTCTGACGCGGGACGATTACGTAATATCGACCTATATCGGTCCTCTCTATACTACTTATGGGGGTAGAGGATTGGGAGGTCGGCTTTCCTCCAGTATCCTTTTGTGAGATGCACCTGGCGCGTTGGTTGCTATGGCACCTGTTCCTGGCATCTCCCCGAGTACAGAAATAGCGCGCCTGCAGGCGTGCTTAAGTGTATTTGTTCCTCTTCAAGGCACCACACCCACCGGCTGCTCTCGGCCAGCAGATTCCAGTAAATAAAACTCCCAATGCTTGTTGGTTCTTCTATTTTTCCAGTAAATAAAAGACCCAATCCTTGTTAGTTCTTCTATTTTTCAGGTAAATAAAACTCCCAATCCTTGTTAGTTCTTCTATTTTTCAGGTAAATAAACTCCCAATCCTTGGTACTTCTTTTCTTTTTCCAATCCTTGTTAGTTTGTCTATTGTTCTTCTTCGCTATATGATTTTGTGTAACGTGAATTAACTAATCTAATAGTAATACAGTTGTATGTACTCTGTCGGTTTGTTGGTTTGTTGTTGGAGTTTTACGTCATGGCAACATCTAAGGTCATATCAGGACAGGTACCGACCTGTGACAGGGCACACTCATTGTGACTATATAGTGCTGCCCCACTGGAAGACCAGGCCGCTATCACACTGACCCAACCAGTCCTCGCCCTATCTTAAAGTTGCATAGTCCGATGGTTTTGAGTTTCTGAAATTTGTCTGAGATAAATATATTAGGTTGATCGTAATAATGTACCTTACTTTAGCTTGAAGTAACTTTTATTTGAAGTGGTTAACTTTTGAGATATTTGAAGTGGAACCATGGAAAATTAATTTTCGCAAGCTTGTCAAAACTCTGACCCCATAGGCTTCTGCAGTAACAGGTTCTATTCAATTGCCTCGGTATTCCTTTCTATGTGCTGACAAATGTTTAATAAGTGCACCAGTATCTAAGTTAGATATGTAGAATCATATTTAGATAGTTGTTTTGGTTTTGAAAATTTGATATTTTCATCGGACTATGCAGCTTTAATAATGCCAAGCGCCTGGTTAGGTAGCGACAAGTATCAATGTTTATAAGTCATCGGTTTGACTGGGCTGGGAGTCGAACTCCTGACCTTCCGCATGAGAGTCCTGCGCTCTACCAATTCAGCCACCGAGTCCGGTTCCGGCCTTATTACGCTTACATAATATAATGGCATATATCATCATCATCATCATCATACTGTCAGTCGCGATCGACAAAGACTGTTTTCATTACTTGACTGTCGCTCTCCATTTGACTCTCTGCTGTGAGAGTGATGTCCATGCATTGGCAGATACAGATTACATATATATAAGATATATATATACTTAGCAGTTGCCGATATAGAAATGGATAATATGCGTACATAGACGCGTGCATTATACTCAGAGCGGAGACCAGGCATTACAAGCTAATAATTAAAATAAGCTACAAAAGCTATTATCGATCAGCCCGGTGAGCTGCTCTAGGGTTATAGCCTAATTAGGGCCAATTATTATGTCGTCCCGAGTGCAACATGAGAAGTGTGTATTGGCAATGATCGAGTGGCGTGTAACCCGCTCCACAACTCATTAAGTGTTGGCGTACAGTGTACATGGTGAACACAGCAGACAGCAGTACACACACATATACATTTATACAGGTTGTGGTGGTGGCTGGTTGTTGGAGTTTTACGTCCGGGTAACATCTAAGGTCATATCAGGATGGGTACCGACTTGTGAGAGTGCACACTCATGGCGACTTCCTAGTGCTGCCCCACTGGGAAATCAGGCCATCAGTACCATGACCCGATATCCCACTCAGTCACATTATCCTGACACTGAGCTAACCAGTCTTTGTCCTCTCCTATTAATGCCGAGCATCTGGCTAGGAAGTGACAAGTATCAATTTTTAAGTCAGTGGTTTGACTCGACCAGGGTTCGACCCCACGAACCTATGGTTTCGGATCCCCCGATCTCCCCAAACTGGCGGTGGACGCTCAACTCCTTCGACCATCCCGTCTGGTCCGTGTCAATGGTGTACATTGGTATGGATATGGTGTACAGTGTATAGTGGTATATATATATTATATGTATATCATGTACAATGGTACCTGCGTGTGGTACATGTAAGGTGTAGACAGCATCTGGTGATAATGAGAGACATACAGTGCACATGCCATACAGTGGTACGACTATGGGTGTGGGTATGGTGTACAGTGTATAGTGTTGTATATGTATATGGTGAACAATGGTACCTGTGTATGGTACATGTATGGTGTAGACAGCATATGGTGATACTGATAGACAAACAGTGCACATGCCATCCAGTGGTGCCCCTATGGTGCACAGTGGTGTCGGTATGGTGGATATAGCTATGTATGCGCATAGTGTACACTTTGGGTATGCGGGTATTGTAGTACCTATCTGCTAAAATACCTCAAGGAGTTTGACGCCCCTGCCTTGCAAAGTTATAAACCACTGCCTTGTGGTATAGGTTCTTGATAGAACCAAAGGATAAGGGAGCAAACCCTAACAGAACACCATGTTTCCATTGCAGCATTAAGGGCGGTGATGAAGGGAACTCCCAACATCTCCCGGCCAGCTACTGCAGGGAGAAATAGTTTGCGCCTGTCTCAAGACATGTTCTTGCCGGTGTGAGACCTCTATTTGCTCCCGAGAGAGTGCTGCTAGTAACTTGCAAAAGCCAGCAGCACTTCAACACTTTGCAAGCAGCTTTTATGAAATGCACAACTGCACGGAATAGCGGCGGTTAAGAAATAAAAGCATTCTTTGTCGCATTGCGACCGACAGCATGATGGTGATGAGTGTACACTCTACTCGATACGCCATGAACATGGCTATGCTGCCGACACAGCATAAATAAACCACCAGTCAATCAATCAACTCCATACAGGGCTGGAGACTTTGGGGTATATAGCCTCGGCATACCAAACCGTTTTGTTGGTCAAAGCATGTTTCATTTATTTATTTTTAAACCCCACCAATAAAGACTTTAGTCCTTGGCGACTTGACAATGTTGTGCAGTTGAACGAAGATAGATTGACTGTCAAAGCTATCGCTTAGGGAAGATTGGGTAATCAATAAGTCCAGTTTGTTTTGTTTGTTTGTTGTTTTACATCCCAACAACACCCAAGGTCATGTAAGGATGGATGCTAACTTGTCACTTACAAATTTTTACTTGTCACTTCCTAGCCAGTGCTCAGCATTGTTACGATAGGGCACGGACTGGTTGGCTCAGTGTCAGGATAATGTGACTGAGTGGGATATCAGGTCATGATGCTGGTGCCCTCGTCTCCCAGTGGGGCAGCACTATAAAGTTGCCATGCATGTCCACTGTCACAAGTCCGGTACCCGTTCTGATATGACCTTAGATGCTGCCAGGATCTAAAACTCCCAACAAGCAACCAACCTAAGGACGCGTGGTGTTCTCTGTGGCGGAGTGGTTAGAGTGTCTGACTTTTTTCTAGGTCGGACTCCTAATCATTCAGGTCAGTGGTTCGATTCCCTGTGCCCCCAGCTCTGCCAATTTGGATTTCCACCGCTGTGTATAACTTACAGCGTCATCAAAGGCTAGTTGCTCTCATACCATGTATATGTGCTTTTGGAGGTTAAAAATCCCTTGGGTCAGTAAAACTGTAGGGTCGGGCTTTCTATCGACAAACTGTCTAATGGTGAAAACAAGCCTATTCAGAGTTATCCATGATAGGCAGTATAAATCTTCAAATATCGTCATCGGTTTGACCCGGCCAGGGTTTGAACGCACACAGGAAGCGAGCCTTCAACTCACTAGTCTGTGCACACAGTCGCTTGACATGGTTTTCACAGCCACCGGTTATCAAGGGAAGATGGCGGGAGGGGGTAGTGGGGGGGGGGGGGGGGGGGGGGACTCGTTATTCAGGGGGACTGATGCTGGACAGGTGCGACAAGAGAGGGCTGCCAGACATGAGTAACAGTGGGTACGTGAGGGCAACCAGCTCACGTTCCCCGCCACGCTCCGCTCAAATGATGTTTGTTTTGTTTCTTGGTGTTTTACGTCCTAGCAACATCTAAGGTCTAAATCGGCCCAATCTTTGGTTGAAGAAATAATCTTCTGGTGGGGCGGTTGTAGAAGCTGGGGGATGCCTTTACAACGATTAAACGACGAGTTGTTGGGGCGGTCCAGAATCTCCGGTCCGGGGGTAGCGCAGCACTTGTATCCAGCAGACAGCAGCAAGGGTTTCCGAGGAAGGGCGGGTAAAGATGGGCCGAGTTGTGACAGTGCGCACTCATGGCGACTTTATAGTGCTGCCCCACTGGGAAATCAAGCCGCCAGCACCATGACCTGATATCGCACGTAGTCACATTACCAGTGTCAAAACAATGACTTAACAATTGATACTCGGCATTACTAGTAGTAATGCCGAGCGCCAGGCTAGGAAGCGGTAAGTGTCAATTTTTAAGTCATTGGTTTGACTCAACCAGGGTTCGAACCCACGACCTCATCAGTTCGGATCCCCCGATCTCCCAAAACAGGGAAGGGACGATCAACTAATTCGACCACCTAGTCTGGTCCGCTCAAATGAAGACAAATTTCTCTTCTTAAAAGTTGCACAGTCCGATGGTTTTGAGTTTCTGTCATTTTCTGAGATAAATATATAACTATAAGGTTGATCATTATAACCTACCTTACTTTAGTTTGAAGTAACTTTTATTCAAAATGGCTATTTTTGGATATTTTAAAAATACAACCATGCACAATATTTTGGCAAGCATGCCCAAACTCTGCCACCATAACAAGTTGTCTTAAAATGCATCAGTATGCCCTTCTATGTGTTGAACAATGTTTAGTAAGTGCACCAGTATCTAAGTTAGATATGCAGAATAAAATCTAGATAATTGTTTTGGTTTGGAAAATTTGATATTTTCTTAGGACTATGCAACTTTAATAATAATGACAAGAAGTTAGAAGACAAAAATAGGGTGTTAATCTTGGTCCAGCATTTTCTTAAACTTAAAGACATCCAATGACAAAATTACAAGGAATTCACGCTGGTCACGTGCACGCCTGAATGTAAACCGGAAGTCGATAGCGCTCCCTGCGGGGTGGTAAATTACGTTGTTTACGGCCTGGTGGTGACCGTGTCTAATGGCTTGTTGTGTACGGTCGGACGGGTGCTTAGTCTGGGTCTAGGACCCCGCCACAGTGCTAGTGGCTGAAGGCCCTGTCACAATACGACGCATCTCACAAGCGCACGGGCAATGCGTAAAATCACTTTTTTTACGTCAAGAAGCGTCAAACTTTTCGGCACAGGGAGCAAAGTTGGACGTATGCATACCGTATACATGGCATATAGGCAATGTATGGCTAAGGTGCTTCTGGGGGGAAAATGTTCGAATTACCCTCACGGTACGTTCACAGAACGCCGGTGAACATTATATACATTATTAGATCGCAAGAATTACGCCTCATACGTTACATACGTCAAGACACGATGGAGAAATGCTAAATGTAGGTTAGATGTACGTTAGACGTACGTTATCCAGACGTTGTCAGTACGCAGACTGTACGTTCCCACTGCCTTTATTGTAGTTCAACGTAGTGCAACCTAGTATATTATAATGGCAGTAGGCGCCCCAGTGTAGTATCATACTCTCCATGATTGGGCCCTCAATTGCTTGAGCGTGCAAAGGTGAAGGTCATTCAGTGGTGGGTGCCTGTATATTATAAGGCAGTGACGACCCAGTCTAGTGATAGTAGAACCGAGCGTGGTGGCCGAATAGGTAGAGCACAGGCCTCGCCTGCGGAAGATCGGGAGTTCGTGAGTTCGGTTCCCGGTCGAGTCAAACCAATGACTTAAAAATTGATACTTGTCACTTCCTAGCTTGGTGCTCGGCATTATTAGGATAGGTCAAGGACTGGTTAGCTCGGTGTCAGGATAATGTGACTGAGTGGGATATCAGGCCATTGTGCCAGCGGCCTGATTTGCCAGTGGGGCAGCACTATCAAATCGCCATGAGTGCGTACTGTCACAAGTCGGGTAGCCATCCTGATATGACCTTAGATGTTGCTAGGACGTAAAACAAAAAAAAACAAAAAAAATTGTAATATCATACTGTCCATGATCGGGCCCTCAACTGCTCGAGAGCGCAAAGGTGAAAGTCATTCGGTGGTGGGTGCCTGTCTATTAGTATAATGGCAGTGGCGACACAGTCTAGTAATACTAATAGTAGTATCATACTGTCCATGACCGGGCCCTCAATTGCTTGAGAGCGCAATGGTAAAAGTCGTTCGGTGGTGGGTTACTGTCTATTATTATAATGGCAGTGGCGACCCAGTCTAGTAATAGTAGTATCATACTGTCCATGATCGGGCCCTCAATTGCTCGAGAGCGCAAAGGTGAAAGTCGTTCAGTGGTGGGTGCCTGTCTATTATTATAATGGCAGTGGCGACACAGTCTAGTAATACTAATAGTAGTATCATACTGTCCATGATCGGGCCCTCAATTGCTCGAGAGCGCAACGGTAAAAGTCGTTCGGTGGTGGGTGCCTGTCTATTAGTATAATGGCAGTGGCGACCCAGTCTAGTAATAGTAGTATCATACTGTCCATGATCGGGCCCTCAATTGCTCGAGAGCGCAATGGTAAAAGTCGTTCAGTGGTGGGTGCCTGTCTATTACTATAATGGCAATGAGACCCAAGTTAGCACGTGGTGCTCGGTAGACCTCCTGCACGTGCATATTTAGTTTGCAGGAACCGTGGCCGTGCGCGCGCATACGGGTCAACTGACCTTGACCTCTGCCTCAGGTCTGTTTTGGGGAATGTCTAGTGGCCACCCAGCTATCACCGAGCAAAGGTGCCCGTGCTATTTTAAACAGGGTGAGTGTTCCACGACAGTATTGGTAATATAAACTCGGGCACCCACTTGAGTGGTGCTAATAATTGGTTGTTGGAGTTTTACGTCCTGGCAACATCTAAGGTCATATCATGACGGATACCGACATGTGACAGTGAACACTCATGGTGACTTTATAGTGCTGGGAGACCAGGCCACCAGGACCAGGACCTGATATCCCACTCAGTCACATTATCCTGATACTGAGCCAACCAGTCCTTTCCCTATCCTAATAATGCCGAGCGCCAGGCTAGGAAGCGAGAAGTATCAATTGTGAAGTCACTGGTTTCAGTCGACCAGGGTTCGAACCGTGTGTTCGAAACCCAAGACCTCCCAGATACAACAAGTAGAAAGGTCGTTTCTTAACGGGTCGACGTGATGTAAAGAGCACTTTTACTAGTTTCATATTTAAATTAGATTGATCTAGCCTTCATAATAAACCCACATGTAAGAGAAGCAACATTTAACAACTAACCAACATATAGACCATTAGGTCATCATACTAAGTGTGAACTGGGGAGACAAAAAGGAAAGTTTCTTTTATTTAACGACGCCTCTAGAGCATTTTGGCTTTTATCATCGGCTATTGGACGTCAACATATGGTCATTCTGACATATTTATTTGAAAGAAACCTTGGCTACTCTTTCTGATAAGCAGCAAGCTGAACTGGGGAGACAATATAATTACTACATACTCATTTTATATAAATATATAATGTATAATTTAAACTGCACTTGGAATTTGCCACCAAAATACTGATTATAAAACAAAAGTTATATGGGGAAATAATCCCCCCCCCCCCACAAATGCTTTATATTTAGGGGGGGGGGGGGTCTTTGACAAAACGCCAGCGGGGATATCGTTTCTTGAGGTTCACCGACAAAGGGAGAGCTGTCAAAGTTCTCACCACCAATGGAACAAGACTTTTGTACGCTCACAAAAGGGGTCTGTGGTACCGATATTACCGAAGAAAGGAGAGTGAATGTCCCCCTCCCCCCCCCCCAGTTCCCACCCACCTTCCACACTCACTACTCCCCCCCCCCCCCACCCCCTTGCGCCCTCCAAGATAACCACACACAGGTCTGTCGAGGGTCGTAATATGTTCAGATGAATAAAATATTCACCACAAAAAAACTTACCAAAAAATAACTGACCAGTTAGCTTTCATCTATTTCACCTATTGGAGTCAGTGCTTACCGACATTTTGGAATGACATTGTGTTGATCTGATGCTGATATGGGTTGATATGAAATACCTTTTGCGTGAAGAAATATGGGTACTATGAGTAGCTTATCTTATAAATCATAAAGTTTAATGAGTTGTTTTTCAAAAATATTGGATCTACAACTATTGTAGATTGCAGTTGGGCTTGCATTCTGGTGAAAGGGGAGATTGCCTAGCTGCACAAAAGTAATTATGACTGCAGATAAGTGACTAATGTGCTATTTGAACCTAAATATTAGCTCTAGCTTAATGCAACATTTAGATCACACAAATATCGATCTTATTGAACTCAGCGAGAAGGTGAAGGTCGTTCATTCGGCGGCAGATGTATGTACATGACACCATCTAGCTAGTCCGTTGGTTTAGCATATTTGTTTTCAGCCATATATTTTAAAGAAATATATATTAGCTTGAGTGAAATAATCTACTTAACTTTACTTGGAAGTATTTTTTAAAATATTTTAAATGCCTAACTTTTCAGGATATTTGAAATGACAACGTGTCAAATTACCAGCACTAGTACAAGTTGTAGCAGTGTCTTATAAAGACTGTAGAAACATAGCACGATCTTTGAAATAATGTTAGAGAGTAAGAGAGAGTAAGAGAGAGTAAGAGAGAAAGAGATTTAGAGAGAAAGAGAGAGTAAGAGAATAATGTTAGGGAAAATAAAGATATTTTAAGTTACTGCCGACATTATCTACCATCTCTACCTGGTAGGGTGGTGAGGTAAACGGCACAGTTCACATGGTCCAGGAGGCACATGGATAAAGTTCGCATCCAATAGGGGTAGGTGCTGAAACATAGCCGAACAGCAGGTGCAGTTGGTTCTGACATATTAAATACTCGGGTGTCGAGGTGAGGAGGTGAGGAGGTGAGGAGGTGAGGAGGTGAGGAGGGGAGGAGGGGAGGAGGTGAGGAGAGGAGAGAGTGAGGAGCACGCGTTGAGGTGGAGGCAGGGAGGAGAGGGAAGAAGAGGGAGAGGGCATGAAGAGGAGGAGGAGGATCAATGGCATAGGAGTAGGAGGAGAGAGGAGTGAGGGGGAGTGATGGGAGTCAGAGGTGGCGAGGGACGCTGGGCAATGGGGAAGAGAAGCCCCCAAAAACCGGGGATGTGGGGGAGGATGGGTGGGAAGGGGGTAGGAGGGGAGGGGGAGGGGAGAGGAGTGGAAGGAGTGGAGGGGAGAGGAGTGGAGATGAGTGAGTAGGAGTGAGGGGAGAGGAGTCAGAGGACAGGAGGGGCGAGACAGGCGGCGAGGAGTGGGAGGGGAGAGGAGGGTGAGAGGGGGGGAGAGGTGGGAGGGGGAGGGGAGGTAGAGGACGATTGGGGAGACGATGGGGAGAGGAGAGAGGAGTGGATTAGGAGAGGAGAGGGACAGGAGGGCGAGAAGAGGCGAGGAGTGTGATGGAGGGAGAGGAGGGGGGAGGAGGGGAGAGGAGGGGGGAGGAGGGGAGGGAGGGGAGAGGAGGGTTGGGGGAGGGGTGATAAGAGTCGATGGGGAGAGCGAGAGAGTGGAGAGGAGAGGAGTGGGAGAGGAGAGGAGAGGAGAGGAGCGGGAGAGAGTGGAAGAGGAGAGAGGAAGAGGAGAGGAGAGGAGAAGAGGGGAGAGGAGAGGAGAGGGAGGAGAGGAGAAGAGGGGAGAGGAGAGGAGAGGAGAGGAGAGGGGTGGAGAGGGAGAGGGGAGGAGAGGAGAGGAGAGGAGAGGAGTAGAGTGGAGTGGAAGAGTGGAGTGGAAGAGGAGTTGAAGGAAGTGGAGGGAAGGGGACAAAGGGGAATGGGAATGTAGGCGAGGGGGGGGGGGCAGGGAGAGAGGATGGGAGAAGTTTGGAGGGGACAGGGAGTAGCGAATGGGGAGAGGGTGAAGAGGACAGAGGAGAGGAAGGGAGAGGAAGGGAGAGGAAGGGAGAGGAAGGGAGAGGAAGGGAGAGGAAGGGAGAGGAAGGGAGAGGAATGGAGAGGAAGGGAGAGGAAGGGAGAGGAAGGGAGAGGAAGGGAGAGGAAGGGGAGGGGGAAGGGAGAGGAAGGGAGAGGAAGGGAGAGGAAGGGAGAGGAAGGGAGAGGAAGGGGAGGAAGAGGGACAGAAGGAAGGGAGAGGAAGGGAGTGGAAGGGAGAGGAAGGGAGAGGAAGGGAGAGGAAGAAAGGGGAAGGGAAAGGAAGGGGAGAGGACGGGAGAGGAAGGAGAGGGAAGGGAGAGGAAGGGAGAGAAGGGAGAAGGGGGGAGGAAGGGAAGGGAGGAGAGGAAAGGAGATGAAGAGGGGAGGAAAGGAAGAAGGGAGAGGAAGGGGAGGAAGGGAGAGGAGGGAGAGGAGCGGAGATGAAGGGAGGGAAAGGGAGAGGGGGAGAAGGAGAGGAGGGAGAGGAAGGGAGAGGAAGGGAGAGGAAGGGAGAGGAAGGGAGAGGAGCGAGAGGAGAGTACGGGAGAGGAGTCGAGAGGAAGGGCGGGGGTTGGTTGACTGGAGTGGTGGGAGAAGGGTGAGTGGGTGGGGAAAGGGGTAATGGGGTGTGATTGGGGTGTGATAGGAGGGGGTTCTACCAGGAGTGCTATGGAGGGATAAGTGAACTGGGGCCGTATGCAGGATGCGGTGTTAGCGGAGTTTGGTTTTAGCCGGTAACACCGTTTAGCTATCACCGCTCTCGCGAAGTGTGTCAAGCCGTATGCAGAGGCACCTAAATGGGTTGTGTTAGCTAAACGTGAAACTATTTATAGATTTGGGGAATCCCTTGCGGCGGCGGCGGCGATTTGTTTAGTTTATATTCGTCGATTCGACAATATGAATAACGGCGGTGGTGTTAATATCGGTTTGCTTTTAGGGTTAAATTGATCAAATTTCACTTATTGCGTATGTAATTCTGTTAAATATGACAGCATTGAATAGATTTGGGCCTAAAACATTGCCGTATCGGCGGCAACGGCCAGTATGGATATCGACGTCGATGCGATGTTTTGTTGATGTTTGACAGTATGGATAGCGACGTCGATGCGGCGGGGGTGGTGATTTGTTTAGTTTACATTCGTCGATTCGACAATATGTATAATGCCGCCAATGCGGTGGCAGCGTTAATATCGCTTCGAATTTAGGGTTAATTTGATGAAATTTCACTTATCGCGTATTTAATTCTGTCAAATATGATAGCATTGAATAGATTTGGGCCTAACCTAACACTAACACCACCCTTAATCGTCCTATGAAAAGGGGTTAGTGTAGCCGACCTTAAACGTGCGGTGTTTGCATAACACCCCTCCCCGCATACCGACTTTTCGCCGCTAAACTAGAAATTCCGCCCTAAACCTCTGCCTCAGGCACCGCGTCCTGCATATGGCCCCAGGGGTTTCCAGGGAGGACGGGGGGCGGGTGGGGTGAGGAAAGTGGGTTGCCGCCGAGGTAAGGCCGGGTGCATGCCGGGGAAGGGGAGGGGACGGCAGGTAGCGGCAGATGGAGGCGGCCCGGTGATGCATTGGTGGAAACGGCCACTAGTGACTATGATGAACACATGTACATGGTGTAGCCAACCAGAACTACCGCTGCTTCCAAGAACTTAAGCCTCAACTTTTCCCGCAGCATTTCAGCCGTCTTGCCCTCCCACCCCCCACCCCCACCCCGCCACTCCCCACCCAAAACACGTCAAATATGGCGCCCTCGCCTGCCAGTCAGGGTTGTCAATCAAGCGGCAAGCCCCACCCACCATCAATCAGTGCCAGAACAGGGGGGGATCATTAACCCCTGAAGGAGAGGCCGGGGGGGACAAGGTCAAGGCGCCTGGATACAGGAAGCATATCCCGGCACCGGATTGTGATAGAACTTTAGAAGGCGTCCTGTTTCTAAGGTGGGCGCATCCGGTTGCCATGGGAACAGACTGACGGCGCCGGGGGGGGGGGATGTGGGAGGGAGAGAGGGAGGGAGGGAGGGAGGGAGGGAGGGAGGGAAGGGGTTGACCCTCGGGGGGCGCGTAGGAGACAGGAATGGGTGGATGGGAGGGTGGGAGGGGTTAAGGACACCCGAGGACTCGTAACTACCTCAAAAAGCCGATATCGGAGGCAGGGCCTCTGTGTGTGTGTGTGTGTGTGTGTGTGTGTGTGTGTGTGTGTGTGTGTGTGTGTGTGTGTGTGTGTGTGAGTGTGCGTGCGTGCGTGCGGGGGGTCTGCTCTGAAATAGTGCGGTGCTTTGTAGTTTGGGTTGATAATGTGTTTGTTGCTATAACAAAGGCCAGATCAATGCGGAGGTTGCATTTCGAGTCCCAACCCCTACAGCATTGTCAATGCAATTATCGGCATATGAATCTGGAGCGACACGCTTCAGCGGGCACAGCACAACGAAGCTTGATGTGAGGACAAAATCGAAGCACTTTCTGCTGTGGATCTACCCTCCCCACCCTCCTACTCCCCCCCCCCCCCCCACCGGCCGTCCGGAGCCTGAATTGAGAGGCAAGTGGAATGAGCAAAAGGGAGGAATGCCTTTGTGTAATGAACAATCAGATCATACGCCTTAGCAACAACAACAAATCGGGTAATTGACATTCCTATCAGCGAGGCAGACGCTGCTAGCTTGGTGGCGCCCTCTGGTTTGTTTGTTTGTTTGTTGTTGTTTTATGTCCTAGCAACATTTAAGGTCATATCAGGACGGGGTGTTGTGGACGATGATGACTGGGTTGTTACAGGCTGCAAATCTGCAGCATTGAATCGGCACTGATAAATCGGTCTGATTTTGGTTGAAGTATAAATTTCTAGCGGTAACGCAGTTAAAGCAATAGAGTCCAGGCACATAAGAATTGGAGAGGGAGGAAGGGAAAAGATGGGATCCACAGCAAAAGAGCACAGAGCAGCAGTGAAAAGGAAAAGGGTGCCACCCTAGCAAACAACTCCTTTGATGAGGAGAAGTAAGCCGGAGAAAAAAAAAGAATGGGTAGGATTGAGGAAAGAGTTGAGGAAAGTATTGAGTGAGGACAGTTGAGTCAAAGAGCCGTGCCTCGTTGCTGTGTGGTGACCAGTCGGTGGGCCGGAGACACATACGGTGCAAGGTGGTAGGAAGTGAAAAGCCAGCCGACCTCCTGCAATCTCTTTTTAGATCAAACCAGGAGAGGAGACCAGTGGCCGAGGGACGATAGAAGAGGTGTGGATGAAGTGGAGACTGGACAGCAAGTAGATGATGGATATGTGGGACCGAGATGGGAATTATCAGGCCAGAGGAAGCTGCAGGACCTAACCAGGCTGCCTAAGCTCTATTAAGTATTAGGGAAGGGCCATGCATACAATATTGCCGGGTTATATGTTCATCGCTGTCAATGCCTCCCCCCCCCCCCCATGGTTGCATTCAGAGTATTAGACCTCCCATTATTGGTTGGTTGGTTGTTGGAGTTTTACCTCCTGGCAACATCTAAGGCCATATTATGACGGGTACCCACTTTTAACAGTGCACACTCATGGTGACTTTATAGTGTTGCCCCACTGGGAAATCAGACCGCTAGCACCATGACCCGTTATCCCACTCAGTCACATTATCCTGACACTGAGCTAAACAGTCCTTCCCCTATCCTAATAATGCCAAGTGCCAGGTAAGTATCACTTTTTAAGTGACTGGTTTCACTCGACCAGGGTTCGAACCTACATCCTCTCCCCAAACAGTGTACGCCATCTCCATAATAACACAATAATCACACATCCCCTCCCATAACAGTCTACCCCCCTTCCCCACAATAACACAATCTTCAGACCTCCTCTCCCCTAACAGTGTACACCCCCCCCCCCCATATCCCCACAATATTCAACACAATCTTCACACCTCCCCTCCCCTAACAGTGTACAACCCCCGCCCATCCCCACAATATTCAACACAATCTTCACACCTCCTCTCCCCTAACAGTGTACACCCCCACCCTCACCCCACAATATTCAACACAATCTTCACACCCTACCTCCCCTAACAGTGTACACACACCCACCCCCATCCCCACAATATTTAACATAATCTTCACACCTCTCTCCCCTAACAACACAGGCAAATTACAACAGACAAGGCGTAATGAACTTCTGAATTAAGCCCTAAGGAACACTGCGCGCTGCTTCCCTTTGCAGGCCCGATTTGCTGCCAGGCTGGGAAGTCGCAGCTGCTGCATACAAATTGCAGATCGACACCTTCAGGAACCCATCATTAGCAACCCAAAACACACGGCGCATTAATGGGCATTGTGCTGTTCTCTGTGGCGGAGTTCCTGACTTTTTTCTAGGTCGGACTTCTAATCTGAAGGTTGGTGGTTTGATTCCACATCACCTCTGCCAATTTGGATTTCCACTACTGTGTATAACTTATAGCGAATTGCTCTCATACTATGCCTATGTGTATGTGGTGTGGAAGGTTTTTTAAAATCAAAAATCCCTTGGGTCGGTAAAAATGTAGGCTCAGAATTTCTATCGATCAACTGTCTATCGGTGAAAACAAGTCTCTATTCAGACTTATAAATCTTCAAGAATCTTTTTTTTAATGGTGTGATGGGTGCCGGGATGAATGTTTCATCGCACGATGAAGTTGTCACGTGCGGCGCGGCTTATTTGTCGGAGCCACAGCAGGCATCAGCAGTCATAAGCAGGCAATGTCTCCAGAGGCACTGGTGCACTGCCCGCGCCCAGAGACACCTCGATGGTTGCCTGATTGCTCAGCATCTTTCCAACAACATAGAATTGAAGTGCCCCTGGGTTTGTTTCATAAAAGAAAGCACCTGCTATTTTCTCCTATGAATATGATGGTTGATTGGTCGGTGGAGCTTTACGTCCTGGCAACATCTTCTCTGACACAAATATCCTTCTAATTACTAACAGCCAATATGACAAGGAAACTACTAAATTGAGACTATTGCTGCTCAGTGATGAAAACAAGCTGCAATGTGACTTACTCGTTATGGACAGGGTAAATACCCCCCCCCCCACCCCCCCCCAAAAAAAACATCTAAGGTTATATCAGGACGGGTGGTTTTATAGTGCTGCGCCACTGGGAGACCAGGCTGCCAGCACCATGGACCTGATGCGCGAAAAGGAAGGCGACAGCCCGGGGCGGGAGAGGGTCTCTTCCTCTCCTCGCATCAAACGTAATGCTTCGCATTACGACCAATGTCCCACTCAGTCACATTATCCTGACACTGAACCAACCAGTCCTTGCCCTATCCTAATAATGCTGAGCGCCTGACTAGGAAGCGACAAGTATCAATTTTATAAGTCAGTGGTTTCACTCGACCGGGAATTGAACTCCCGATCTACCGAATCGGCCACTACGTCCGGATTGTGGCTGTTGGAGCTAGAGGCGAAATGGTAAACATTTCCCTTCCAGGCTATCACTATCAGTACCACCCAATGCGCATGCTCAAAAGGGCAGTGGCGTTGACATAGTGGTAAATGACCTTCTACAGTTTAAGGTCGACACGCAGACAGCAGCTTAGGTTGGTTGTTGGGGTTTTACGTCCTGTCAACATCTAAGGTCATATCAGAACGGGAGCGGCTTATGCATATGCGGGGAAGGCAGGGGGAAATGTCACGTTGGCGGGTAAGTGAATATCACATTGGGAAGAACTCTCGCCATATTAAAGCTGCATAGTCCGATGAAATATCAAATTTTCAAAACCAAACCAATTATCTAGATTTGATTTTACATATCTAACTTAGATACTGATGCACTTATTAAGCACTTGTTTCTGTGTAGAAAGCAATACTGAGTCAATTTAACAGAACCTGTTACTGCAGAAGTCTATAGTGTCAGAGTTTTGGCAAGCATGCCAAAACTAATTTTCCATGTTTTCACTCGAAATATCTCAAAGGTTTACCATTTAGAATAAAAGTAACTTTGAACTAATGTAAAGTAGATACTAGTGATCGATCTAATATATTTATCTCAGAAAAAATACAGAAATTCAAAACCATCGGACTGTGCAACTTTAACCGCCCGCTACCTTCCTACGTATTGTCGTGAGGTTGATGATGGAAATGGGAAACGTTGCACCTATAGCAGGATTCGAACCCACACATATTGCATTCTGAAAGTGTGCTAAGCATTATACCACCTAGGCTCTGTGATATCATCATCATGTCCACACCCACCTGTCTATGTGGCTCCTTGCCTGAGAGGTCAGTGCAGACTCCTACAGCAGCAAACATGAAAAGCCGATGAACCACCAAGAGATGGCCTTTATTGGAGGTTGCATTTGCTGATTGCGAGGCGGTGCATGTTGGGGGCGGCGGGCGGTGTGTGTGTGGGGGGGGGGGGGGGGAGCTCATCACTTACCCAACACGCTCCGCAAGTGTTACCCGACTCGGCAGCCACCCGCACCATGCTTGACCTTTGTGTGACCTTAGCGTGACCTTAAGGCAGGTACCATGACTGCGGACATACGACCTTTCTGACCAGTGCCTCTTGTGTGCAACACAGGCCATCCAACCCCGGGGCCCCCCGGGCTTTATCGTATGTATGCAAGTCTAATCCCCAGTATCCAAGACCAGACGGGATCGCCGAATGGGTTGGGGGTCTGTCTCCCGTTTTGGTAGATCGTCGGATTGTAACCAACGGTTTCGAAGAGGGGTCGAGTCAAACCAATGGCTTAAAAGAATTGATACTTGACAATTCCTAGTCAGGCGCTCAGCATTATTACTATTAGGATAGGGCAAGGACTGGTCGGCTCAGTGTCGGGATAATGTGACTGAGTGGGATATCAGGTCATGGTGTTGGCAGCCTGGTCTCTCAGTGGGGCAGCAGTATAAAGTTGCTATGAGTGTGCAGTATCATAAGTAAGTATCCGTCCTGATATGACCTTAGATGTTGCCAGGACGTAAAACTCTAACAACCAACTAACCCCATTGGAGCAATGTTGTTCTTACGTTATCCTGCGTTGACGTTCGTTCCTCTGATGGAGAGCGTTCAGTCAGCGCGTTGACAACATAACGGCAACATATGACGACGTTGTTCTAACGTAGGCATAACGTATGGTCGACGCGTGGTTGCCGTTTCTCCACTGTGTCTCGATGTATAGGGCGCGCGTCTGCTGCTCGCTTAACATATATAACGTGTGAGCATTTGGCGGGTGGGTCGGGTGCCCCCCACACATTGGCATGTGTTACTCACGCGTTATGCCAACGTCATGCGCTGGGTGCATGCTGTCGCAATGCCGAAATGCACTGGACTGTCATTGGACATGCGTCGCTCATGCGCTGGCACTACGCTCTCATACATTGTACAGCACGTTTAACGGTCGCTAGCGGAACGTTGGAAGCATGTTATGCCAACGCTATGTAAACGCTGCATACACGAGAAGCACGTTAGCCACATGTTGTGTCAAACTTGTTGGTTTTTTTTTATCATGCGTCGACATACATTACCACTACGTCTGACCGAAGCTACACTTACTTCCACTACATTGCGCTGACATCCAACTTTTCCCCCCGCACCGAAAGGTTTGACGCATCTCGACGTAAAAAAGTGATTTTATGCATTGGTGGTGCGCTTGCCAGATGCATCGTAATGTGACAGGGCCTTAAACATTATGTGCACATGCCTTGAAATGTGGCTAGCCAAATCTGGGGAAGTCATTTCAAATTTGTTGTTGTAGAGGTACCCATCACATAACTATATATATATGTACTATATAATTTATTATGTGGATATAAATAACTGCAGTCCCTCAATGTTTCTCTCTACCCATCTTAATCTCCATGATATTCACTGTGGAGTAGGAATATTAGGAGTACGCTATGGATCCGTTGGCTGTACCCAGACTGCACGTTCCCAACAGGCTGAAAGTACAGCTAATGTGTCCCAATGTACCCCGACCTACCCCTAACGTGCTCCTAACATACGCCGACATACACCTAGCATATATGTACCATATGAGGAACGTATGAGTCATACATTGACATATGTTGAAAATTTTGAAAATGCACAACAATTTTTGAGCGACAACCTATAACGCCATATCCCAAGCATACCCGACGTATGCCCAACGTACATGTAATGTATGACGACGTATGCCGATGTGTTGGTCGAAAATCATATACGACGTAGTGTGACAGCCCCTTTAGTGGTTCGTTGGGTAGCGCTTCCTCTCCCTGAACTATATAATTAGCCAGGAGGCTCGAGGACGAGGTGAAATATTTATATATCTTAACGAAATATCCAGATTTCCGAAAGTGCACCTATATTTAGCTGTAGCTAAGATGAAGGTGGATCGCTCCGCTGATACTGATAGCTGCCTGTCTGTATATTATTAGTAAAATTAGTTATTAGTTATTACAGACGGCAGGCCGCATATATAATTATGCTATTAGCATGCAGCAGAATAAGGATTATTATGGTAAGGCTGTTTTTACATGAGGGGGGGGGGGGGGGGGGCATGCCATGTCTGCGCCGTGTGGCCGAGGATGGGGGCAAGAGGACGAGGACCGGGGGACCGGGGAGGTGGAGGCCGGGACCAGAGGGGCTGACGGGGCAGGGTAACAGCAGCACGAAGGGTGGCTCGTCAAAAAGTGCCCGGATGTCCGACATCGAGAATATCTCGCCACTGTCATAGAGACAACATTAAAACTACCCTATCACAGTAATTTGTGCTTTTTGTTGCTTTGAAAGCAAATTTCTGGTTTCTAGTAAATAGTTCAGATCTTTCTGTACAATTTCACATCAAGCTTTTTTTTTATCAGCCAATTGGAAGTTCTTGAATTAATTTTGCGAAAATAGTTGTTGAGGCCATGATCTGGTAAGGCTTAACACTGGCACTGACACTCAGAATATCCCAAATTTCACAATTATCTCTGGTTTTAATACTTTCAGAGAAAATTGCTCTTAGGTTAAATTAAATATCTTCCTCTTCAATCGCGCATTAAGATATTTTAACCGATCCAATGAAAGGATTCAAATTTATTTTGCAAAAATAAATGCTCCGCATAGACATAGCATTGCTGCAGCACAAATCACTGCGGTGTTTTACCCTTCGCGGGCTAGTTTCCGGGGTTGTGACGTCACGCCGACATAGAGAATCTCCGCAGATATGTTATCTGCGCCCACTCACTCTTGACTACAACGCCCATCTTTCACTTGCCCCCGCCGCCCGAACAGTATCTGCCCTCACCGCATGGTGCGCGCACACAACACTCATAATCTATAACCCGCCAGGAGGGCCACACGCCCACAACTCTCAAGTTTCTCCAACCTTTGTTGGTTAGTTGGTTGTTGGGGTTTTACCTCCCAGCAACATTTAAGGTCATCTCAGGATGGGGACCGACTTGTGACAGTGCACACTCATGGTGACTTTATAGTGATGTCCCACTGGGAAATCAGGCCGCCAACACCATGACACAATATCCCACTCAGTTACATTATCCTGACACTGAGCTAACCAGTCCCTGCTGTATCCTATTAATGCTGAACTCCAGGCTAGGAACCAACAAGATTCAATTTTGTAAGTCGTTGGTTTGACTCGACTAGGAATTGAACTCCCGATCTTCCACATGCTAGGCCCGCGCTCTACCGATTAGGCCACTGTGCCCGGTGCCAACGTTTCTTTATATTACATGCATGAAACAGCAGCAGCAAATTATTACTAAAACTAAAACCAAATTCAAATCAAATTGGACTAGTACTGCCCAGCGGTGAAAATAAGTATTAACACACTTATCCGGTGTGAGCAGGGTAAATAAATTCGTCACAAGAAAAAAAAACTGCGGTCACTTGGAAACAATGCATTCGGAGATACAAAAGCAATAAACTGGGAGAACTATTCTCGTTAGCGCCAAACTCATCATTGTGCCAATTTTCTCTGGACGCGTAATATTAGGCAAATGTTTTCAGTCTTTAGTTAGTAAAACACTTCATGTCTCATTCCATTGCCAGGGCGGAATCTAACTGAGGTTATCCTACGGTGAATTAACTCCGCCTTCTATCTTAACACCCAGAGCCCTTAGAATCATACCAAGCAAGTTGGGTCGGAGTGGGTGAAAGCACATGTAAATGGGATATGTGTACTATGACAATGAGCAGCTCAAGTCAGGGATGAAGGCGCATAGAGGGTATACTATTAGCAGCTCACCCCATGTGTGAAGAAGACAACGAAGTAGATCAGGCCATGTGGCAGCGTGTAGAGGAGACCTACCATGAGCAGCTAAAGCGGTGTGTGAAGGTAGAAGGGGTTCTATTCCTATGAGCAGCTCATGGTA
Organism: Branchipolynoe longqiensis; assembly: GCA_030323885.1. Classification (NCBI taxonomy): domain Eukaryota; kingdom Metazoa; phylum Annelida; class Polychaeta; order Phyllodocida; family Polynoidae; genus Branchipolynoe; species Branchipolynoe longqiensis. The sequence continues at coordinate 111,593,958 of CM059188.1, forward strand.
TGTGTGGGTATGCAAGAGAGCTATACTTATACACATCTTATCTTTGGTCAATGAACAGGTCATGCCATGTCTGAGGGTAGACAGGAATCGTCTAAGCAGTTACTGTCATGTATGTACGTATGCATGTATGTATGTATGCATGTATGTATGTATGTATGTGTAGTATCTGTACATGAGCCCCACTACAGTAGCATGCGGTGGCGGCGGAGACTACACCGCACACCTATGCAGTTACACTGAACTGCGCTAGGTGGTGGCAGGCTCACCACTGGGCAGACCCCTGACTGGGCTACCCTCTAATGTGTGTGGCTAGCTCACCCCCCACCCACCTATAGAGGCGATGTGGGACCTGACGAGTTAGGGGGCGGGTCAGTTGACTGTGGCCGCAATGGAGAGCAGAGAGGTTTTGTAATAAACCAGGTTGAAGCGTACTGATACTGAATCTTGGCATTCTTCCGTGAGTGTGTGGCAGTGTGGGGAAGACCGTGGGCCTTGTATGTATGTATATATGTATGTATGTATGTATGTATGTATGCATGCATGGATGTGTGTATGCATTGTGTATGTATTATGTATGTATGTAGGCATGTGTATGTATGTGTATGTATGTATGTATGCATGGATGTGTGTATGTATTGTGTATGTATTATGTATGTATGTAGGTAGGTGTATGTATGTGTATGTATGTATGTATGTATGCATGCATGTGTAGGTATGCATGTGTATGTATGCATGTGTATGTATGCATGTGTATTTATGTATGTATGTATGTATGTATGTACGAATGTAGATGCGATTAGCAGCTCATATCAGTATAGGGTTGGTTGGTGGAGCTTTACGTTCTGGCAACATCTAAGGTCATACTCATATCAAAACGGGTACCGACTTGTGACCTCTGATTGAGCTGGTGAATATAGCATAACCAAGGTCATGCTATAACTAAGCGAATATAGATGAGCATGTTTATATATCAAGAGTTTTTATTGAAATAAAAGATTGTTTACCTGAAGGTAATTTTTGTTTTCACTAATTCCACTTTTCTTGTCATGAAATGGCCATGGAGCAATGAACACAAACATAGGAATGTAACAAAAATTAACCCTTTTAAGGTTTGACTCCAATGTTTATCTCAGATTTTGGATTGGCATTTACATGGTTTTGCACCTGAACTCTTAACCAGGCGTTGTGGCTTAATTGGTAGAGGGCAGAGTGCAGACCTCGCGTGCAGAAAGCCAGGAGTTAGATTCTCGGTCGAGTCAAACCACTGACTTAAAAAATTATACTTGTTGCTTCCTAGCTTGGCGGTCAGCATTTATAGGATAGGGCAAGGACTAGTTAGCTCAGTGTCAGGATAATGTGACTGAGTGTGAGATTGGGCCATGGTGCTGGCGGCCTGATTTTTTTTTTTTTTTTTTTTATTGAGGCTGTATTTATACTGTCCATAGCATATAAGCCTGGGTATTCAGGCTTGTTTTCAATGCTGGCCAGCTGTAGTGTTGGTGTTGTCTTATCACACAGTAGCTGCTGATAAGGTATTTGATTGCCTGTATTTCAGTAGCAGATAGATAGTTGGTTGGTCTGGTTAGTACTATAGTAGTCTATGTTAATTTTTTTGGATTTTCTTGGCATATATGTGCTTTATTTTTTCTACTCTTATTTCTAGACTAGCCTACTCCTATTTACATATCATAGGCTTGTACGCAGCTGTGAGGTGTGTTATCTGGGTGCTTTTGGTATGGTTACCTTCCATTGGGCGTCTCGCTGGTGGCCGTGACATGTATCACCTGCCCTTTTGCGGTGCAGCTTAGTTGGGGGTTCCTAGCCTTATTTTGCACAGATATTTTTTGTATGTTTTTAGGTCAGGAATTTGTCATTCCTTTACTGTTTGGGCATTCCACACCTTGGCAGCCATTTCTAGCGTGCTTCTCTCGTGAGCTTTTATTTGGCTTCTGGTCTGCTTTAGTAGTGGCGCATTATTTGCTCTAGTTGCCCTTTGTGGTTTTGTTAGGAGTTTATTGTCTTGACTATAGCTGTATGCTAATGTTTTCAGATGAATTATTCTCCTATTTTCTAGCAATTTTACTTTGGTTCTTTTGTGTATGTCATAGGTGGGGTGCAGCTTGTCCCCTCCCAGTAGGGCAGCACCATAAAGTCACCATGAGTGTGCACTGTCACAAGTCGGTACCCATCCTGATGTGACCTTAGACGTAAAACTCCAATAACCAACTTCATATATATATATATATATATATATATATATATGACAGACGGTGAGCAGCTCAGATCAACATGCGTGACGAGCAGCTCGCGTGTATCCTTATTCGAGATGTGCTGCAATTGCACTATGTTCAACCGCTGCCTTGTGGGGCGCCCACATAAATGTGAACATAAGCACTGCTTAGCTGTCCAGCGCATACATTTAGGTGACCAGCGGCGTACAATGATGGATATATGTTCCCAGGGCGGTGGTTCCCACGACACGGGCATTTCCCCCGCGGTGTGGGTTTAAGCAAAAGATGATTTATAGCATTGTCCCCGCCGTCCTCCCGTGGGCTGAGTGCCGGGTGCGTGCGACTGCAGATGGGGACCGGTGCCGGTGTAATGCAGAGCGCTAACTGCGCTGACCACCCAACTCGACGACGACGGGCCGTCTGGATTCCACTTCGTCCACACCTCTTCTATCACCCCTCAGCTGCCGGTATGCTCTCCTGGTTTGATCTAAAAAAAATATATTACCTGGGAAGTCCAGCCGGCTTTTCACCTTCTACCGCCACTAATTTGTTTGTGTCTCTGGCTCACTGTCTGGTCACCCCACAACAAGGAGGCACAGCCTTTTGACTCAACTCTCCTGACTTCTTTTTCCTCAATCATACCCATTACTTTTTTTTCTCCTGGGCATATTTCTCCTCCTGGTCAAAGGAGTTGCTTGATCGGGTGGGGGCCCTTTGATTAAATATAATATAGGCTTTACAAAATAGTCATGATTTTCCATTTTCAAGGATCTTCAGCAACTTCCAGAACGTTCCATGTCAGGGATACTCAATTGTCAGTTTCCATGACTTCCCAGGTTTTTACTAACCCAAATCAACCCTGCTATGGTACCGGTTGACTCAAATCATGTTCACTTATCATCACCTATTGGGTCACCGAGCGTGGTGGCCTCATCGGTAGAGCGCGGGCCTCGCGGGCGGAAGGTCGGGAGTTCGATTCCCAGTTGAGCCAAACCAATGACTTTAAAATTGATACTTTTCGCTTCCTAGCCTGGCGCTCAGCATTAATAGGATAGGGCAGGGACTGGTTAGCTCAGTGTCAGGATAACGTGACTGAGTGGGATATCAGGTCATAGTGCTGGCAGCCAGATTTCCCAGTGGGGCAGCACTATGAAGTCGCCATAAGTGCGCACTGTCACAAGTCAGTACCCGTCCTGATATGACCTTAGATGTTGATAGTACGTAAAACAACAACAAACAAACCTATTGGACCATTGTAGCATGGACAGTCAGCAGGAAGCCGAACAAGACCAACTCGGGTGTAATCGGTGCAGTCACCGCTGTGCATTATCGCCTGCCATCTCCTGTTCACTGGTTACCGGCACCGGTATGCCAGTGCTTACGTTGTCTGACAGCTGGCATTCAGCCCACATAACCTGCTCATGCAGCATGCATCACTTGATCCGGGTGAGGTGCAAATGCTGGACTACATCAATAACAACAAATAATTTAACTTATGCTTTCGGGATGCGTGGCTTACGCTATCATATAGCGTCGTCGTGGTGAGGACTTGATACTTCACGTGTGCATAGGCATAGATGTTATTTTGTTTGTTGGGATTTTACATCCTAGCAACATTTAAGGTCATATCAGGAGGAGGCGAGCCGACTTGTGGGAGTTTGCACTCATGGGGACTTTATAGTGCTGCGTCATTGGAATAACGGGCCGCCGGCACCATGACCCTGAATATTCTAATAGTGTGCCAAACCAGCTATAGCTTATTTATGTTGCGCATCAAGCTGGGTGGAAACAAGTATCAATTGTGTGAGTCATTAGTTTGACTCGACGGGGATTCGAACCCCGACTTTCCACGAGAGAAGCTGATTCGGCCACCAACGTCTGTACTGTGTATGTATATATTTCTCCAGTGTGTGTGGCGCGAGGGGGGAGGGGGCACCCGTCTACAACCTCCCGACAGCTGGTGGGGGCGGGGGGTACTCCACCAGTTCGGCGATGATAGAAGTAGCAAAGTATATATGTTACCCTAGCATTCATACTTGTATAATGCGTTATACATCACATATATGTGATTGCGGTTTGTATTATGTATGTTTGTGTGTGTATAGTATGTATCTATGTATGTCTATATGTATCTATGTATGTCTGTGTGTACTTATGTATGTATGTCTGTGTGTACTTATGTATGTATGCAGGTACATATGTATGTATGTATGTATGTATATGTATTATGTGTGTATGCATGTGTGTATGTATGTATGTAGGCATGCATGTATATGTATATAAGTATGTATACATGTATGTGTATGTATATAAATATGTATATATGTATGTATGTCCGAGTGTAGCCCTAAGTACATATGTATTATGTGTGTATGTATGTGTGTATATATGTATGTAGGCATGCATGTATATATAAGTATGTATGCATGTATGTGTATGTATGTATGTATATATGTATGTCCGAGTGTAGCCCTAAGTACATATGTATTATGTGTGTATGTATGTGCGTATGTATGTATGTAGGCATGCATGTATATGTATATAAGTATGTATGTATGTATGTATGTCCGAGTGTAGCCCTACGTACGTATGTATTTACGTATGTACGTATGTATGGCCGCCTGGAACATGTCTACGCTCTATATAGAGGTCATCCCGGCATAAAAACTAAAATCGATTTTGAAATATGGTGAGGGAACACATGCCCGGATGCAAAGGCCCGACTATGCCTTGGGTGACAGTTCGCTCGCAACGTCAGACTCATGCAGAGACAGGTTTGTTTTGTAGTGGAGAACATATGCAAGACAGCATTGACCAGGCTCAACTCTGGATAATGGGGATTACTTATTACCAAGCACGCCGGGAAAAGTTTCTTTCTTTAAGCAGACCACGTGTGTAACCAGTTCCTGGCTAGAATGTCAGTCATATTAAAGCTGCATACTCCTACGAATCAACAAATTTTACCAAACAAAATAATTACCTAGATTTGACTCTACATATGACTTAGCTATTGGTGCAGTTATTAAGTAGTTGGTGCTACGTAGAATGGAATAGAGAACAAATTTAATAGAACATGTTACTGTTAAAGCCTATGGTGTCAGAGTTTTGTATCCCCACCACAATTAATTTTGCATGTTTAAAATAAAATAAAATTTAAAATAAAAGTTACTTCAAACTAAAGTAAGTTATAATGATAAACCTAATATATTTATCTAAGAAAATGACAATAACCCCAAATCATCGGACTATGCAACTTTTAGCACATATTACTATTAAATAAGAATATGGATATGACCCAGTTTCTCCAACTAAAAGAAAACAAATACAATTTAAAATATTCTTTTGATAAAAGGTGAGTTATTGAGTTAATAGGAAGATACAGCGGGGGTTGATTTATTGCAGTAGGACGAGCTCACGTGAGAGAGGGCCCGAGCAAGCACCTGATGCCTCTAGGGGTTATTTCCCAATCCTCCAGGGTACTCACCATGGCAACCTTCCCTGGCTAAGTGAATACCGCGGGTTCTTGTAATGCATGACCCGGTGTTGCAGTTTCTGCGGTACGCCAGTTTGCGAGGCACACATACATTCAAATGTATTGTCCATTACTGGCACTCGGGCAGGGATGAACGAGGAAGCAGAGCTGGGAATGACATAACTTTATTTTCATGACAATCTCGTCCAACGGCGGTCTCGTTTACAGTATTTTTCGTTTGAGCATGCCCGCAGGCCAGGTCTGGCATGAACACGAAGTTATGCGAGTAGAATAAATGTAATGGTAAAGAACATATGTACAAATTGTTTTTATGAACGTAACATTTCATGAGGTGATGGAGGTAGATCACCATATATGCAGGCAATATATCTGAGTACATCACAATATAGCAAACCAATATATATATAGACAATATATGATGGTAATAATTGGAGTGAGTGAGACGACTAACAGGAGAGGTTATCCTATTGATAGTTTTAGGATAATGAGGGGAGGTGCTTTTTGTATCATTACCTGTTTTTTGTTTTTATTTGTCTCGTAGTGTTTTTATTTATATCGAGACAAGGGTAGTGGGTGGGTGGGTTGCTTTTGCGTGGAGGTGTGTAGGTGCCGAGCGTCAGTGGAGGAGTGAGGAGGTGTGCGCGACACGGAGTCGGGGGAAGAGTGAGGGCGGGGCCTGTGATTGGGTGGAGAGGATTAGCCCATCAGTGGCAGTGGTGGGGTGGTGATTGACAGGTGGGCGTGGCTGCTTCACTGACCTCCCCCTGCCCCCAGCAATGACAGCAAATGACCACCTCCATGGTCATTTAACTCAATGGCCGTGAGCAAATCTTCATACAATAAAAGTCAAATATCTCTCAAATTACACCACCTAGAAACAAACTGGTTGGCACACATACAGAATACATATTCAACAAACAGATTATATTAGATTTATAAGGTTAGGGTTCTTGATTTCTATTAATTTTGAATAAAACTATGTTTTGCACTGCGCGTACCATCAAACTCAAGGCATTGTCAATGGTCGTGAGCAATCTTCATACAGAAAATACCGAAAAAGTGAAATATCTCTAAAACCACACCACCTAGAAACAAATCGCTTGGCACACATATAGAAAACATCTTTACCAAAAGCATTATATTAAATTTATAAGGGTAGTGATGATGCTGTTCGATTTTGACGCATGCACAGAAGCGATGTGTACCTCGCAAACTGGCGTACCGCGGAAACTGCAACACCGGCGCGCAGTAGGTTTTTTTTGTGATGGGTTTAAAGCCATCCCGGGCGGAGAATAACAATGGATGCTGGTGTGCAGCGTGCATAGTGTCGTCGTTGTTGATGCGATGGGGTTTGAGAGCAGGTCACAGTCAGTACCTGAGCTGGTGATCACCTAAAGAAACGCGCGCATGTCAGAACTGGGGAGGACACCATGTGACGTGTGAAGACAATGCTTAAAGTTGCATAGTCCGATGGTTTAGAATTTCTGCCATTTTTCTGAGATAAATATATTTAATCGGTTGTTATATCCTACGTTACTTTAGTTTGAAGTAACTTTCATTTTGAATGGCTAACTTTTGAGATATTTGAAGTGCAAACATCCTAAATTGATTTTGGCAAGCACACCAAAACTCTGACACCATAGGGTTTATGCAGTAACAGGTTCTGTTAAATTGACTCGGTATGCCCTTCTGTGTGGCAACAAATGTTTAATAAGTGCACCAATATCTAAGTTAGATATGTAGAATAAAATCTATGTGAGTGTTTTGTTTTGAAAATGTGATGCTTCATCGGACTATGCAGCTTTAAAGCCACATAATCCAATGAAAAAGCTGCATAGTCCGATGAAAGTATCAAATTTTCAAAAGCCAAAAAGTACATAGATTTGATTCTACATATCCAAGTTAGATACTGGTGGATTCATTCAAGCATCAAATTAGTTTTTTTAAGTTTGTTTTATTTAACGCCGCCTCTAGAGCACATTGATTGTTATCATCGCCGGCTATTGGACATCAAACGTATGGTCATTCTGACATATTTCTTTGGAGGAAACCCTCTATCGCCACATAGGCTACTCTTTCCAATAAGCAGCAAGGGTTCTTTTATATGCACTTTCCCACAGGCAGAACATCACATACCACAGCGTTTGATGAAGCAGTTGTGGACCACTGGTTGGAATGGAAAATAGCCCAAACTGTAAATGTGTCCACTGAGCAGGATCGACCGGATGACACACACAGTCGCTCCCCCCTGCCCCCATCAAATTTTCGCAACCCAAAACAATTACATAGATTTTATTCTACACATCCATGTTATACACTGGTGGAGGCATTAAAGCTGCCGATTCCGAGGAACGCATCACATTTTCAAAACCAAAACAGTTACACATATGTGATTTTACACACCCAAGTTAGATACTGATGGACTCATTAATCAATTTTTGCTGAACATAATGGACCAGAGAGTTAATTTGATAAAAAGGTATTACTGGACCACTGGGTTAATTTAATGTTTGTTTGTTGTTTTACGTCCTTGCAACATCTAAGGTCATATCAGGACGGGTACCGACTTGTGACAGTGCGCACTCATGGTGACTTTATAGTGCTGTCCCAGCAGGAAACCAGGCTGCTGGCGTCATGACCTGATATCCCACTCAGTCACATTATCCTGACACTGAGCCAACCAGTCCCTGCCCTATACTATTAATGCCGAGCGCATGACTACGAAGCGACAAGTATCAATTTTAAAGTAATTTGTTTGACTCGACCAGGGTTCGAACACACGACCCCACGATCTATCAGGGTGGGAGACGGACGCTCTACCTTATTCGGCCATCCTCTCTGGTCGTTAATTTAATAATAAAAAAGCTGTTACTGTTGAAGCCTATTAAGTATTATGTCAGGGTTTTGACGTGCTTGCCAACATTATTTATATTATTTATGTCCATTTGCACTTCAAATAGCTCAAAAGTCAAGTCATTTAAAATGAAAGTTAATTAAAACTAAAGTAATAATCACCCTACTAAGTACTATATTTATCTATTACAAAAGAAAAAGTGAGAGAAACTCAAAACCATCGGACTATTCAACTCTAGCCGAGTGAGTGAAATATTCAGTCCGATTCAATTTGTCAATCTGCTCAAACCCCTTTTTATCCATGTAATGCGCATGCATAGGTAAAGGACACCAGAATCAATAGCGGGAATGAGGCAGTCAGTCCCATCCCCTGTCCCAACAACCACAGAAACAGATGCAGTGCGTCACCCCAGGCATACGAAGCGGAATTTAACCGGCCTAAGCAGCGCAAGCACTCTCCGTGCCCAGCCTCACAGGCCGAATTAAAGCTGCATAGTCCGATGAAATATCAAATTTTCAAACCAAATATCTAGATTTGATTTCACATATCTAACTTAGATACTGATGCACTTATTAAGCATTTGTTTCTGCATAGAAGGGAATACTGATTCAACTTAACATAACCTGTTACTGCAGAAGTCTATGGTGTCAGATTTTTGGCAAGCTTGCCAAAACTAATTTTTTATGTTTGTACTCAAAATATCTCAAAAGTTTACCATTTAAAATAAAAGTAACTTTGAACTAATGTAAAGTAGATACTAGTGATCGATCTAATATATTTATCTCAGAAAAAATACAGAAATTCAAAACCATCGGACTATGCAACTTTAAGTACCAGCGGGCGAGCGAGCAAGTCATCAATGGGAAGAAGTCATAACCAGCTCGGCACCGCTCAACTGCGGGGCACCTAAACGCGGCCCAACTGCCCAGCTCGCCCTTGCTGGACGCTGGATTTAGGAGCAGTGCCCCGTGGTTAGCGTTATAAGGCGGTAATGATGTCATGTGACAGCCGACCTCCTGTCGCCACGCCCAGCGTGCTGATGCCCATAACGAACCGCCGGATTTCGGTAATAAGGCAATTAATGCGGTCGGGCGTGAGTACCGCAACACCAGCTTTCCCCGCTGTGGAGACGCGCCGAAGCCATAGTGCGAAGCCATAGTGCGAAGCCATAGTGCGAAGCCATAGTGCAAAGCCATAGTATGAAGCCATAGTGCGAAGCCATAGTGCGAAGCCATAGTGTGAAGCCATAGTGCGAAGCCATAGTGCGAAGCCATGGTGCGAAGCCATGGTGCGAAGCCATAGTCGAAGCCATAGTGCGAAGCCATGGTGCGAAGCCATAATGCGAAGCCATGGTGTGAAGCCATACTGCTAAGTCATGCTGCGAGGGCATGCTGCGAAGCCACCTCTGCATACAAAGTCATGCTGTGAAGCTACCTTGCAAAGTCTCCCTTCAAAGTCACGCTGTGAAGCCATGCTGCGAAGTTATGCTGCGAAGTCATGCTGCATGCAGAGCCACGCTGCAAAGCCACACTTCGAAGCCATGCTGTGGAGCCATGCTGTGGAGCCACGCTGCGGAGCCACACTGCGAAGTCACGCACGCGCATTGGCTTCGGGTTTAGGCGCGGCCGTCTTGTAATTAGGAGGGTCATGTGGCTTGGAGAGATTGGTGAAGGCAGTGAAGGCGGTGAAGGCGGGTTGTTGGGCGACGCCCCCGATGTGTTTTTCCAACAAAGCCTGGCGCAGACAACTTGCCCGCCCGGCCTCCCCACCCGGCCTCCCCACTCGGCTTCCCCACTCGGCCTCCCCGCCGCCGGTCAGTGGGCGCCATTCAAACAGAGTATTGGCTGTTGGCGCGGTCCGGCCCGCTCATAAAGCTTTCACAGCTCGCGGTCGCAACCAGATAAACAAGGTTCAACAAGCCTCATAAGCACACTTGACACACAAACGCGCACGCATATACAGCGCAGTCAGCTGTTGGGATGTGGGATTAATGGAAGGATGCTTAGTAGGAGGGCTGTACATAGATAAACCTCTATATCGGGTTGCCCTGCATGTGAGCTGCACTGTATGTATGTATGTATGTATGTATGTTTGTATGTTAGTATGAATGCAGGAATGTTTGCTGCTGTTTTATGTCCTGGCAATATTTATGGTGATATCAGGACGGGTAGCGACTTGTGACAGTGCACACTCATCGTGACTTTAAAGTGCGTCTCCACTGGGAGACCAGGCTGCTGGCACCATGACCTGATATCCCAGGCAGTCACATTATCCTGTATTATCCTGACACTGAGCACACCACTCCTTTGCGCTATTCTATTAATGCCAAGCACCTGGCTAAGTTTCAACAAGTATCAAATTTGTAAGTCATTGGTTTCACTTGAGCGAGAATCAAACTTCCTACCTTACACATGGGAAGCCTGCGCTCTACCGATTGGACCACAGTGTTCGGTCTATATATATACACATACATATACTTAGCACAGTAAAGCCGAACTGTAGATCCACCCTGATGAATTGAACTTTCTCTCACTAGTGTCTAGTCTCATTCACTTTGGCGGATCAAATTCACTGCACTTCCCCCCCCCCCCTCTTCACCAGCCGACATAGACTCCCGCTTCTCAACTCTGCCATCTAAATTAAGCCAACACCTGGAGAGACAATATCTCCTGCACCCGAACCCTCTCCCTTACTGCTGGCACAGTGGAGCCGCGTGAGCGATAATAGGAGGATTAACGACTCGACAAAGATTTGCTTCTCGTAATCTCCCCAGCACTCACATGCTTCAGCTTCGACGATGGCATATTACTTTCATCTGGTTGCCGCGTTGTATGAATCGTTCTATTATGTTACTGGCAAGCTGAAGTAGGCTAAAGCCTAGTAAAGGGGTTTGTTAGTTTGTTTGTTTGTTGTTTTACGTCCTAACAACATATCAGGATGGGTACCGACTTGTGACAGTGCACTCATGGTGACTTTATCGTGCTGCGCTACTGGGAGACCAGGCCGCCAGCACCATGACCTCATATCCCACTTAGTCACATTATCCTGACACTGAGTCAACCAACCAGATGCCATATCGTAATAATACCGAGTGCCATATCGTAATAATACCGAGTGCCAGGCTAGGAAGCGACAAGTATCAATTTTTAAGTCTTTGGTTTGACTCGACCAGGATTCGAACCCACAAACCCATGAGTTTGGATCCCCCGATCTCCCAAAACAGGAGACGGGACTGTCAACTCATTCGGCCATCCCGCCTGGTCCTAGGAAAGGGGTGGAAATTGGGACGTGGGGTGGGTTCAGACTCTAGAAGTATAATGTTTACAATGCTGACTCAGCGATTCCATTGCCAGACATGTCAAGCACCCATAATTTACAGGTATCTTCAGGATGTAAAAGCAGATGCTGCAATGGTTATTGACGGGAAATGTTATTGTGGCTGACTTATATGCATGCATGTATAAATATGTATGCGCTATTACATAACTCATCATACATATGACATTTAGTACGGCCACGACTCATAAAAAGACATAACTATGGCGATAATAGGTTGCCCCGAATAACTGGCCTTCTCCTAGTTGATTGATTTATGCTTCATTTGTAAATGTTCTGGTGTCGAAAGCATACGACTAACATTTGTTTAAATGTGCACTTGAAGGAAATTATTGGGCGCAAACTAAAACGGTTTGTAGTTCTCTAACCCCCCCGCGCACACAAATTTGTATTTCTGTGATGTACTCGAGTAATAATAAATTTATGGAAATCTAGTTTCTTTAGTCAGCTGTAGAACCATGGAATTACTGGCTTGCCGTTACCCAGCAAAATTGCAGCCCTGGTCAAATATGGACAGACAGTTCAATTCAGACTGCTGTAATTACCAGATGACAGCTAGATCAGATTAACGAGCATGCAGGGTAGGACAGTAATTTTTTCCCTACTTGCCCAATTGGGCAAGTGACTGAATTTTGTACTTGCCCAAGTAGCAAAACTACTTGCCCAAGGCCAAATCAGCCAATTGAAACTGAAATCTGCTACTACAGATCATAAAAATAATGACGTGCCCGTTTGGGAAGGTCACTGAGAACCTCAGCAGCCCGACCGAATAAACTAGTACCACGGGAAACCGGGCAGTCCTTATTGTCCTACCCAGCTAGCATGCATACAGTAAAACCTCTCTATACCGACCTCTCCACAGATCGACCACTCCCCTATATCGATCACTTTATTTGGCTCCCAAAAGTACCATTGTAAGGACATTCTAACTCTCTAAACCGACCACACCCTAAATGGACCATTTAAAGTCGGTCCCATGGTCGGTCGATTTAGAGAGGTTTTACTATATTTACATGACGTATAAAATACTTCAGCTGCGAATAACTCCCCTTCACCATCACTATTATGACCCCCACCACAAAGGAAAGATCATGAGTAACCGCCTTGCTAATAGAGGAAATACGGTAATGTTGAAGGGATTCATCAAGTAACCATCGAGAAGGGCGAGATGACACGTGACTGAAAAGCTATGCGATGAGCAGGATGAAACGGGAAACAACTTCAACTACACTGATTACACCAGACTGGGGCCAATTCTGGTCATGTCTGACTGTTCATTCCATCCCATTCCATCCCATAGTGGTTGAATAGGTGATAAGCACATATAGGCCTGACTCTGCAAGAAGGAGACCATGGCATTAATCAGATCATTAGCATCAATTCAGACATGCTCCAAGTGCTCCGTCACCGAGTAGAGTGTTCCAGTTTGACTTGACAGACAGAGACAAAGTCAGATTCAAGTTTTAAATCAGCTGTGATTGGATGTCTGTTCTGTAGGAGAACAATTCTAATGAATCCGCTGCTCAGAAGCCCCACACTCTTTTTTCCTTTTTTTTTCTATTTTGAAGATCCATACTGCCTATCATGGATAAGTCTGAATAGACTTGTTTTCACCATTAGACAGTTTGTCGATAGAAAGCCCCCGCCTACACTTTTACTGACACAAGGGATTTTTAATCTCCGACACCACATAGACATGGTATGAGAGCAACTTGCCTTTGATGATGCTGTAAGTTATACACAGTGGTGGAAATCCAAATTGGTAGAGGTGGGAGCACAGGGAATCGAACCACTGACCTTCAGATTAGGAGTCTGACCTAGAAAAAAGTCAGCCATTCTAACCACTCCACCGCAGAGAACACCACACTCTGAAAACTAGACAGCCGCCAACCGATGTCTTATCAGACTGTCAGTTCAGGTAGAGCCTGGCATTGTCACTCCTCACGCCTCAGATTTGTATGTGTTGGAGTTTAACATCCTAGCCAACATTTAGGGTTATATTAATATATCCTGACAATGACCGAACCAATATCATTATCATCCTAATAATAGTTTAAGCCTAATAATGCCAAGTGCCAGGCTGGGTAGCGACAAGGATCAATTTAGTACTAGTACGTCATTGGTTCGATTCGACCTAGATTCGAACTTCCGACCCCCCCCCTCCCGCAGGGAAGCCTGCACTCTACCGATTCGGCCACTGTATCCAGTGCCATCAGATTCGGTTGGTTGTTGGTTTATGTCCTAGGAACATCTAAGGTCATATCAGGACGGGTACCGACTTGTGACAGTGCGCACTCATGGTGACTTTAATAGTGCTGCCCCACTGGGAAATAAGCCTGCTGGCACCATGACCCGATATCCCACTCAGTCACACTGACACTGAGCTAAGCAGTCCTTGACTATGAGTTCAACGACAAGTTCACACCAAATGATGACTTGCCGTCGCCATCGACATCGATGGAGAACCAAAAAGATTTGTTTTGTTTTGTTTTGTTACGTCCTAGCAACATCTAAGGTGATATCAGGATGGGAACCAAGAAGAACTCCGGAGCTAAGATCACACGAAAATGGAGTTCTTTGTTTACATCAGTTGTATTTATATACATATGTATATATATATACATATATATATATATCATCATCATCACCATCATGCTGTTGGTCGCTATGCGACAAAGACTGCTTTCATTACTTAACTGTCGCTCTCCATTTAGCTCTGTGCTGTGAGAGTGATGTCCATGAGTCAGTCTTAATGTCTCTCAGCTTTAGGTTTCTCTTGATGGTATCCTTGAACCGGAGATGAGGGTGCCCTCTCTTTCTGTAACAAGAAGACAGTTGAGGGTAGAGGATCTGCTTTGGTAGCATGTCTGATGACATCCTCATGAGGTGTCCAGTCCACCGGAGATTCTTCTTCATCAGAAGATCTACCAAAGAGGACAGCCCTGTCCATTCGAGTATTTCCTTATTTGTCACTTTGTCCTTCCAGGTTAGCCTCATGATCGAATGCAGATGTTGCATCACAAAGGCATGCAGCTTTCTCCCCTGTCATCTGTACATTGTCCAGGCCTCGGCCCCATATATTAGGGTGGATAGCACGCTTGCACGATAGATCTTGCCTTTGACCCGCATGGACAAATGGTGGTTGTTCCAGAGTCTCTGGCGCAGTCAGCCAAAAGATGCAGTAGCCTTGGCCATCCTCCTCTGTATTTCAGCATCAATGCATCCATCACTTGATATAGTGCTTCCGAGGTAGGTGAATTCCGGAACAGAGTTCAGCTTGTTTCAATCAACCATAATATCCTCCTCTCGGGTTCTTGTAGAGTTGGGTTGGTACAGCACCTCCGTCTTCTTGATGTTAATCTTCAGGCCAAACTTCCTTTGACGCATCGGAGAAAGCATCCTTCCATGATTGGCATACAGAACCCTCCTCCCAGGCATTGGTGATTAGTTGGTGCAGTCTGTTGAACAGATTGTCTCTTCCGTACTTCCATACTTCAGCAGGAATTCCATCACCCCCAGGTGCTTTGCCATCTTTCAGGCTGGCGATTGCTCTAGCCATCTCATCCATGGTTGGAATCTCATCGAGGCATGTTTTGGTAATGCACTGCTGGATGTTGTCTAGAGCTTCGTGATCTATGTCATCAGGGACTCTGAGTAGCTTCTGGAAGTGTTCGCTCCATCTTGCCACAACTCTCTTGCTGTCAGAAAAGGTATCCATTCCATCTGTTGATTTCAGGTGAACAGGTCCCTTATTCACGGGTCCCCACACTTCCTTCAGTCCATTGTAGAAGCCCTTCATGTTGTCTCTGTCTGCAGCTCTCTGCAGGTCCTCTGGCTTCATTTCCCATGACATATGTTAGTGCGCACTCATGGTGACTTTAATAGTCTGGGAAATCAGGCTGCTGGCACCATGACCCAATATCCCACTCAGTTAGTTACATTATCCTGACACTGAGCTAACCAGTCCTTGACGACGAGTTCATCGACGAGTTCACACCAAATGATGACTTGCTGTCGCCATCGACACGGATGGACAACCAGGAAGACTTGTTTTGTGTGTTTGTTGTTTTACGTCCTAGCAACATCTAAGGTCATATCAGGATGGCAACCAAGAAGAACTCCGGAGCTAAGATCACACGAAAATGGAGTTCTTTGTTTACATCAGTTATACATATATAATATTATACACACATATATACACATATATATATACATATGTTAAAAGCGAAACAATGCTTGGTCTATCAGGGCGCTTCCACCAGTGTGTAAACTGAACATGATACGCAGAGGGCTGCGTGTCAAACAGGTCCATGCAAACACTGATGCACTTTCGTACACAAATTCAGATCGGAGATCGGGAGAGATGACGTCACAGGCGGCGCGAGGCACAATTACTATTAGGCAGTGTCATGTTATTGGGCGGGGTAGCACTATTAGGTACGGCAGCACTATTATTAGGCAGTGGTAGTAGTACTATTAGGATTTGGTTGTTGTGAGTTTACATCCTACATAAATCAGGCCGCCAGCACCATGAACCGATATCCCACTCAGTCACACTATCCTAACACTGAGCTAACCAGTCGTTGCCCTATCCTATTAATGCCGAGTGCCAAGTTAGGAAAAAATAAGTATCAATTTTGTAAGCCATTGGTTTGACGGGACCAGGAATTGAACTCCCGATCTCCCGCACAGGAGGCCGGCGATGTACCGATTAGGACATCGCGCCCGGTCAGTACTATTACGAAGGCGGGGGGGGGGGGGGGGGGGGGCACTATTAAGTTCCAAGCTATACTATTAAGCCATGGGCAGCATTATTTGGCGACAAGTTCACTATTAGATGGGATTAGGCCGGGTTGCCACGTGCGGCACTTGGCGGCACTTGGCGGCGCTTTTAGTGTCCTGCGCCGGCTAACCTTGTTGTGAACACCGCTAAACACAGGCCCCCGCCCCGTCCCCCCACCCCCGTCCCCCCGCCGTTACGCGCCGTCAACACAGCGCCCAGTAATCTCCTCTGGTTGGGATTGTTGTCACGAATTTTAGGGGAAACTATTGATTTCTATCCCATGTTGGCAATTCGCTGTGAGCGCTGCAATCACAGGCGCTGGACTACACTACACTACACTCTCCAAGCCGATGCCTTGGTTTTGACTTCTAAGTTCTAGTTCTAGAGGCGCTGGATTCGGGCATATCGTCTATGAAGGAACGTTTAATGAACGTCTGGATGATAATTATACTGCAAGTAAAAGTGGGTTGCTGGAATGTTGGTTGGTTGTTGGAGTTTTACGTCCTGGCAAAATCTAATGTCATATCAAGACGGGAAAAGTGGGTTGCTGGAATCTTGGTTGGTTGTTGGAGTTTTACATCCTGGCAAAATCTAATGTCATATCAGATCAGACGGGTATCGACTTGTGACCGTGCGCACTCATGGTAACTTTATAGTGCTACCCCACTGGGAGACCAGGCTGCTGGCACCATCACCGAATATCCCACTCAGTCACATTATCCTGACACTGAACCAACCAGTCCTTGCCCTATCCTATTAATGCTGAGCGCCTGGCTAGGAAGCGACAAGTATCAATTTGGTAAGTCATTGCCATTGGTTTCACTCGACCGGGAATCGAACTCCCGATCTCCCGCACAGGAGGCCTGCGCTCTACCGATTCAGCCACTGTGTCTGTCCAATGAAGGTCTGGATGATAATTATTTGCAAGTACAAGTGGGTTGCTGGAAAGCCAAACGGACAAAGACAGTTGAACACAGCTGGCTCTGCATGAAAAGAACTACAAGAATTTGAAAACATGGCTGCTTAACAGTGGTACAATACAGTACAACCCCGTTAAACCAAGCTCGATTAAACCAAAGGATCGGTTAATCCAAACTTTGTTCAGCGGCCTGGCAAAATACTACCATTTATCATATAAAAAAGTTGGTTAAACCCAAGTCGGTTAATCCAAACAAAATTGTCGGGCCCCAGGCCACTTCCGGTATGGTTAAACCAAACTGTGGTTATAAGGTCATCTGACTTTTTTATATGATAAATGGTAGTATTTTGCCGGGCCGCCGAAAAAAGTTTGGATTAACCAAGCTTGGTTTAACGGGGTTATACTGTATATACATAAAAAACAATAATCAAAGTGTCCACATACATTGTACATTACATTCATAATGCACCCCAGTTTTTGCCAAAGCCAAGTCAAAGTCGAAGCCAAAGCTTGGTTAAACCAACGATCGGTTAATCCAAACAAATTTCTAGGGTCCCTTCAAGTTTGGTTCAACGGGGTTATACTGTAGTGGGTTATGATATAAACAAAAGGGGAATAAATGTGACATAAAAAGAAGTCTAAATTCAACTTTCATCCATTACAGCACGACGGACAATTTGTTCCTTCATGCGCTCCCCTCCATACAACATTAACGATGAAATCTATCTCCACACACTGACTAGCTCAGTGTCGGGATAATGTGACTGAGTGGGATATCAGGTCATGGTGCTGGTGGCCTGGTCTCCCAGTGGGGCAACACTAAAAAATTGCCATGAGTGCGCACTGTCACATGTCGATACTCGTCTTGATGACCTTAGATGTTGCCAGTGGGTAAAACTCCAACAGTCAAGCAACACTAAAAGTTTGCCATGAATGCACACTGTCACAACTCGATACTCGTCTTTACATGGCCTTAGATTGTTTGTTTGTTGTTGATTTACGTCCTAGCAACATCTAAGGTCATATCCGGACGGGATGACCTTATGTTGTCAGTACGTAAAACTCAAACAACCGACCAATCTGTATCCACATAACCTGAGAACCTAGTCAGTATTATCCGTCCAGCTCTACCCGTTGTCACACTGTGGTCGCCATTGATGGGTCTGAAGGAGCTGCTCTAAAACGGAGGTTGCTCAGGACAAGGCCGTGGTGTACACACAGTTGAGTACACAACACAGCCAACCAGACGGGATGGCCGAATATCTTAGGCGTTGCCAGAATGTAAAACTCAAACAACCGACCAATCTGTATCCACATAACCTGAGAACCTAGTCAGTATTATCCGTCCAGCTCTACCCGTTCTCACACTGTGGCTGCCATTGATGGGTCTACTCTAAAAAGGAGGTTCCTCAGGACCGGGCCGTGGTGTACACACAGTTCATTACACAACACAGCCAACCAGACGGGATGGCCGAATAAGTTGAGCTACTGTGTCCCATTTTGGTACATTGTAGGATTCAAACCGTAGTCGAGTCAAATTGATGACGTAACAATTAATACTTGTCATAGCCAGGCGCTCTGCATTATTAGAATAGGGCAAGGACTGAGTGGGATATCAGGTCATGTTGCTGGTGGCCTGGTCTTCCAGTGGGGCAGCACTATCAAGTCGCCAAGAGTGCGTACTGCCACAAGTCGGTACCCGTCCTGATATAACCTGAGATGTTGCCAGGGTGTAAAACTCCAACAATCAACCAACCAATCCAGGTTAGCCACACTCAGAGCCCAGCGTGCCCGGCCCTTTATGGACACAACTGGGGGGAATCTGCCGTGGAAGGGATCGGGGGTTGTGTGTGTGTGGGGTTGGGTGGGTGTTGATGAGGGGACCAGAAATTATGGAGGTTACTTTTCCCCCCAGAAAAACCTCACTTTTTCGTTCTATTCATCATCCATACCTTTCGCATCCATTAGCAGTAAAAGCCTTCAACCAAATTGAATTAAGAAGACCGAACTGCATCGCTTTGCAGCCACTGACTCATTCCGCTTTGATGCCACTTATTTGCTTGTACGCATAGAGTGACAATTTTGTTCCAGAGGCAATTCAGCCAATTGCTAAACGCAGTGGAATTGGATTATGTTATCAAGTGAGGTTCCCCGGACCACTTAACTGGACTCGTTAATGTAATCTGTTTACATTGCTTTCTCGTCGAAATAAAGGGGAGGGGGGGGGGGGGGAATAAGCATGGGCCCGGTGTAAAGATTTCAAATTCCCCCCATATTCAAGTTCCCCCCCAGGAACTTGAAAACGTTTTCAAATTCCTCCCAGGGGAATTTGAAAACGTTTTCAAATTCCCTCCCTCATTTTAACTTTCCCTCCCCCCCATTTTTGGGGAATTTTCTTTATTTTTGTAATTTTTTGTTATTTTTGATTAGTTTTCATGACAAATATTATAATATACAGAGAATAGCATAATGGAAATTATTACTAGTACAGTAAAACATATTTAACCACAAATTACACAAAAGTCTCCAAGATGGTTAAGAAAAAAAAATTATAGGTCTGAAATTTAAAACGCTTTTTAAAGTATTTTAAGCTATTTTAAATTCCCGGAGGGGGGAATTTGAAAATAGGGGGGGGAATCTGAAAACTGTTTTCAAGTTCCCCCCCAGGAATCTGAAAACGTTTTTAATTTCCCTGGAGGGAAGTTAAAAACGTCTTCAGATTCCCGGGGGGGAACTTGGGAAGGGGGGAAGTTGAAATCGTTACACCGGTCCATGTTATTGAGTCTGAATCACGGTGCTGGCCTCACCTCCCATCACACACGATTGCCTGCAGAGAGCCCTGCCCTTGAGAGCACTAGTCAGAGCACTCCCTCACCGGAGTCTTATCCAGGATGAGGGGGAAGGTGGCATGCGGTTATTATTTAAAGTTGTATGAATTCGATGGTTTTGAGTTTCTGTCATTTTATGAGATAAATATATTAGAATGATCATTATAATGTACTGTAGGAGTCCACACATGAGCTCCACTACCATACGGTGGCAGCAAGGACTGCTCCGTCACCATTGCAGTTTACTGCGTTAGGTGGCGGTATGGTAGCCGCCGGGCACCGCCACAACAGGGCTGCCATCTACTGCATGCGGCTGGCGTAACCTCCCCCCCAAGGAAGTTTATGTGGGACCTGTCAGGGCAGAGGCGGGTCACTTGATTGTGGATTCCGCAGTGAGCGGAGGACAATAAAGATGTGTCAGAAGCAAGCATACTCATTCTCCTGCTTGCTTGGGGGGGGGGGGGGGGGGGGGGGGGGGGATCTACAGTGTGAGGGCAGCCAACAAAGGGGCTCTATCCCACTACTTTATTTTAGTTTGAAGTAACTTTTACGGTAAATGACTAACTTTTGAAATATTTGAAGTGCAAACAGCCTAAATTAATTTTGGCAAGCACGTCAAAATTCTGAAACCATAGGATTATGCAGTAACAGGTTCTATTAGATTACCTCAGTATGCCTTTCTATGTGGTGACAAATGCTTAATAAGCGCACTACTATCTCAGTTAGATATGTAGAATCAAATCTAGATAATTGCCTTGGTTCTGAAATGTTGATGTTTTGATCGGACTATGCAACTTTAACAACTGCATCAGTATCTGAGCCTGTCTCAAAAGGTGCTATCTCTTCGTTTTTTTGTCCATTATAATGATTGACACAAAACAACACAGAAACGGTTACACTGAAAACACAAGGACATTTGCTTCAAATCAATATGTATTCTATTGGGATTATGAAACACCATGTAAGAAACAAATCAGTTTATCCTGAGCAAATGCATAAGTAGATAGTATGTTGATCGTTACAATGGACAAAGTTTTGTCCCATATTGCTTAGCACCTTTTGATACAGTCTCATCGAAGTTAGATATGTACAATCAAATCTAGATAATTGCTTTGATTTAGAAAAACTTCATGTTTTCATCACACTATGCAGCTTTAACGTTCAGAACAGGATGTCATGCATGCATTTGCCAAGTTGAAGGTAGACGTTAGGTGGCGCTGGCAGCACACTTACTTATTATCCACTACAGGGCACCCATCCATACTTACCCCCCCCCCCCCCGCCCAGCATTGACATCCCCAACCGCAAGTCGCTGTCATCCAGGTTTGCCACTTGCCTTTAACGGCAGTGAGCAGCTCCGAACCGCTCCGAGCAGCTCCGAGCACCTCGCGAGTCGCTCGTTCTGGGCGGAGGCTGATGTATGATGTTAATGGGACATGCCGTGGGCGCCACCAAATGGGCTTCGGATCGTAAAAGGAGCCGGCGGCCACGGCCGGGGTAATGACCTGGGGAGGGTCATAAAGGGAGTGGCTCAGTGTGGATCCGATATGTCTGTTGAGCAGGAACAGGGGGAGCATGGCCGCCGGTACAAGGATCAATTCGACGTCCTTACCACCTCCGCCTTGTGGTAGGAAGGCGACGACTTACTGTTCTGTGCCAAGTGGCTTTATAGCAAATGCTACCTCCCCCCCCCTTCCCCCCCTCACCAGGCTCCGTGGCCGAATCGGTACAGCGCGGGTCTAGTGTGCGGGAGATTGGGAGTTGGATTCCCGGTTTAGTCAAACCAATGACTAATGAAATTGATACTTGCTGCTTCCTAGCCTGGCGCTTGGCATCAATAGGATAGGGCAATAAGACTGGTTAGCTTAGTGTCAGGATAATGTGACTGAGTGGGATATCGGGTCATGGTGCCAGCAGCCTGATTTCCCAGTGGGGCAGGCAGTACTAAAAGTATAAAGTCACCATGAATGTGCACTGTCATAAGTCGGTACTCATGCTCATATATGTTGCCAGGAAGCAAAACTCCAAGCAACCAACCAAGCTTGGCTAAGACACTTACTATACCAGGCTGGCTACTTTCCCCATGAACTGCTCACAAACCCACACACTGGCGAAGCATGCAAGTATGGTAATAACTGCAGCATCTTGTAGACGTAGCCTATTGCAGGGTGGTAGCTGCGGGCTGTTGCCGATCATTGGCATCTGATGTCACTGTGCCATGAGACACTTGCAATAAGATGGTCATTACTGACGTGGACGGACACGTGAAGGAGCAGCCCTACGAGCAGTTTGTGTTTGTTTGTTTGTTGTTGTTGTACGTCCTAGCAACATCTAAGGTCATATCAGGACGGGTACCGACTTGTGACAGTGCGCCATGGCGACTTTATAGTGATGCCTCATTGGGAAACCAGTCCGCCAGCACCATGACCTGATATCCCACTAAGTCACATTATCCTGACACTGAGCACACCAGTCCTTGCCCTGTCCTAATAATGCCGAGCGCCTGGCTAGGAAGTGACAAGTATCAATTTTTAAGTCACCAGGAACCCACGATCTACCAACACGGGAGACGGATGCCCTAACTCATTCAGCCATCCCGCCTGGTCAGCAGATTGTGAGGTCATACCAAGGTCGCTTCATTCCCAACGGTCATCTCAATCCAATGTCACGCTATTCAATTTGTAACCACAGATAATGCACATTACTAGCAGTATTAATAATGTTTTAATGCATTCGGCAATGCATGTTCATAGCAGGGTTAATTTTACACTAAGCTAAATACAAATAATATTTGATGAATTCCTGCGTCAAATCAATGATATAGTCTAAAGGTAAATGGTTATTCTCCAGTCGAGATGCACAAAATAAGATCCCCATTATATTTGTAATACCTGCTATTGTCTATAATGTTCATACCATCATCATTTAATCCATAAATAGTTCATATGCACCATAATTGTTAAGGCCGGAAGACCAGCGCCTCGGTGCTGAAAAAAGATATTATTCAACTGGAATCAAAAATTTGAAAAGAAAAGAACGCTAATAGATGGTCTCCCCCATCTACCCCCCCCCCTCACACTTACGCTCAATGAGGAGCACCAATGAGGGTTTTAAGTTCATGCCTCGCTTTACCTGTGCAGACTGGCCGATAAAAGTATCGACCGCCAACTGAATTGTATTCAAATGAAGCTAGACTGAGATGTTTAGGAGTTGAATATTTCAATAAGATGCAACAAATTTCAATATTAAATGCAAGGTAATCATGGTAGAATTGCTCAGTAGTTCTTTAAGGCAGTCTACCAATGTGTGCGGGTCTTCTGTACGATAATGCGGCGAAGCATATGCTCCCTTTGAATGATACACCCATTCATCTCCATTGTCACATTTCACTTCACCCGATGGCTGACAGATTGCCTGGTTCGCCACCAGGGCCGCGTTCAGGGTCTGTCTCGGATGCGCCTCGGACATGGACGTGACGTCATGCTATTCTGAACTGCAAAGACAGTTTGTTGTCTCGAAAATGGACGACCCATAGGCGGCGGCTATTTGCAATGGAAAAACTGTGCTCTGATTGGCTATATTTGAGGTGCTTTTCCTCTCCAGTCTGAAAAGGGAGGCGTATCCGAGACGTCGCCGAGACGCACCCTGAACGCAAATAGGCCAAAAAGCATTGCCGAGATGTCTCCGCGCGCCTCTGAGACGCACCCTGAACGCGGCCCAGGGGTTGGATGGGTTGGGTTGGTTGGGCGGGGGATGCTGAGTGAGTGTGAGCGTGTGTGTGTGGGGGGGTGTATGTATGTGTGTGTGTGTGTGGGTATACGTGTGAGTGCGTCTGTGTGTGTATATGTGCATTTGTGTGTGAGTGAGTGTGTGAGTGTGTGTGTGTGTGAGTGAGTGTGTGGGTGTGAGTGTGGTTGTGTGTGATTGTGTGTGTGAGTGAGTGTGTTAGTGTGTGTGTGTGAGTGTGCGTTTGTGTGTGT
This sequence comes from Branchipolynoe longqiensis, assembly GCA_030323885.1. NCBI lineage: Eukaryota > Metazoa > Annelida > Polychaeta > Phyllodocida > Polynoidae > Branchipolynoe > Branchipolynoe longqiensis. Next base: position 111,618,382 of record CM059188.1, read on the forward strand.
GTTTGTGTGTGTATGTGAGTCACTGAGTGCATGTGTGAGTGTAAGTATGTGTATGTGTGTATGTGTGAGTATGTGCATGTGTATGTGTGAATGTATGTGTGAGAGAGTGTGTGTGTATGTGTATGTGAGATGCTGGGCGGGTCAATCAATATACAGCCAAATGCTTGGGCAATGGCGGAATGCTCCTCCTGCACATGCGCGCGACATCTAAGCATTGACTTCCGGTTCAAGTTTCCCGGTACATTCAAGCAGTATGATCCATCGCATGTGGAGCAGGTATCCCGGCACGCAGCAGCGTGTAAATGACACCCTTGTCTCAGAGAGAGCTGCGGGAGTTCGTCTTGTCTTCCTTGAGAGGCAGGAATGTGGATCTGCGCATGCGCCAGGTGAATCGAAATCGAGCTGATGTCATTACATTCAACACACACCTGTGTACTGTAAAATGATTTTTTGTCGTTAAATTATTCAGCGAATAAATGTATTTTTTCAGTGCCGAGGCACTGACTGGTCTTCTGGCCATATTATATTACATCCATTCACATAGATAATACAGGCATGTGATTGGGTGCAGGAAAAAAAACCTGACAATTTGTTTAGGTTATCGTGGGGACACACAGCATCCCACTGAGTTGCGAGAGGGATGGAAATAGTGTAGTTCAGAGGTGTTTCGGCGGCAGGGGAAAAAACGGAATTAAACAAAAAAACACGGAATTTAAAAAAAAAACGGAAGTAAAAAAAAAAATGGAATTCTGGTTTCGGTGGCCAGAAAAAAACTTGGAATCCCGGTTAAAACCGGAGAAATCACATGCCTGATAATAATTAAAAGCGTCTGAAATAACCACAAGTTTGCTACAAAGAAAAGAAAGAATAGTGCAGAATAGGTCAGAATTGGGCAGAATCGTCGGCAGCAATCATATGGTTGGTTAGGTGGTTGTTGGAGTTTGAAGTCCTGGCAACATCTACGGTCATATCAGGTAGGGACATCATATGGTGAACGTAGAGACTACTAATACTATTCTTATATCATATAATAGACTACATCACGGTTCCAGCGGCATGGTGCATTGTGGGATGGGTCAGAGCAAAACAACAACCCCAAAGCACATGGCACATACTAATACACTGGGTGCAGCTATGAAATGTGCTAGTTTCAGCTCATCTCAGCTCTTGTTTGAAACATAGAATACTAACTAAAAATATATATATAATAAATTAAGATATTAATCTTTTATCCAGCATTGCATTTACATCAATATAATCAGCACATTTTATGCCATGTGCATTTAGATTTAGAAAGATCTAGGCACTCAGACTAGTGTTAGAGTCATAGCCAGAGTACTCAATGCATTGTCAATGGCAGTGAGTAATCTCCATACAGAAAAAGTAAAATATTGATAAAAGCACACCACCTAGGCACAAACTGCTTGGAACACATATATAAAACATTTTTAACAAAAAGATTATATTAAATTGATCAGGTTAGGGTTTTGGATTTCTATTAATTTTGAATAAAACTGATGTTTTCCAATGCGCGTATCGACAAACTCAATGGCCTTGCTTTGCTCCCAAGGCCGTTTTCAGCGCATGCGCAGTCAGAACCGTGATGTAGTCTATTTTGGTAAAAGTCCCAAGGCTTCCACCAGAGAATGCTCGGCTTGCTTGGTGGCTTCTTGGGTTGGTTAGACATGCAGACAGACACGGATGGCATGTCGCTGTGAAGGCAGTGTAGCTAGACATGCAGTCTAGTGTATTATTAAACTATTGAATTATTCTGACAATCTGCCACAACCATACACATGCATCCCACATGTCGCATGCCTCTCTTGGCCCAGACTAATCAGTCCGCTAATTAGACACCCCTGAGAGCTACCATCGTTGCTACGATACGAACGGTACTCGTTCCATTTGTAATAGTCTGCTCTGACCTCTCAGTCTCAGGTAAGGTGCTGCATAGACAGGTAGGCGTGGGTAGTGTCGTGATATCAGGAAGCCTAGGTGGTGTAATGGTTAGCACACTGGCCTGGAATGCAAAGAGATGTGGGTTTGAGTCCCGCTCGAGGTGCAATATTTCCCTTTTTCATCAACCTCCCATGACACTGGTTGCCTTGACCATGATCCTGTACAAGCTATGCGCTGTATAGTTATTGAACCTCCCTTGTGTATGTATATATATGTAAACGTACATTGCCTGTATGTATGTCACTGTAAGCATTAAAAGATTCCAGGGGGACAAATGTAGTAGTCTGCACTGACCTCTCAGGCAACGAGATGCATAGACAGGTAGAGATGGGTTGTGTTGTGACATCAGGAAGCCTAGGTGGTGTAATGGTTAGCACACTGGCCCGGAATGCAAAGAGATGTGGGTTCGAGTCCCACTCTAGCCTAGGCACAATATTTCCCATTGTCATCACCCCCACGACACATTCATAACTAGTACATGATTTGGCATTCTACCGCGGTAGACATAGAACTCATGTCGAGGCGGGAACAGTGTGATTCTCTAAGAATTTATGTCATTTAAAAATTGATTAACTTAAAGCTGCATAGTCCGAAGCAGTATCAAATGTTCAAAACCAAAACAATTATCTAGACTTGATTGTACATATCTAACTTAGATAATTAGGAACCAGTGAGGCAATTTAATATAACCTGTTACTGCAGAAGCCTATGATATCAGAATGTTGGCACCTGCCAATTACCCCGACAGCTGGGGAGTGGGGTGGGCACTCCCCCAATGCGCCAAAGGAAGAATATATATATATATATATATATATATATATATATATATATATATATAGAGAACAGGTTTCCTTTGCATTTATACTTGTACAATGCTTTATATATCACATATGTATATGAAGTAAGTGTTTCACAGCTGATACCCGTAAACTATTAAACAGCGTACGCAGTACTCTACCTGTCTAGCATACTCTTCGGTCACCACTCGGCCCACTTTGTAAAAATGCTAATTTACCCCCATTGTTGTCTCTACATCCACAAAACAGCCAGTGTCTACACTAAAACAGTATTGAGCCCCACCCCCCTCCCCCACCCTTACACAGGTCTACACTAAAACACCACCCACACCCCCACCCTCCCACCCATCCCTCCTTCTGAACCTCGCATCCACACAACACCGCGTCAACATACATTACTGAGGTCGCTACACTCAGAATGGACTAGCCACCATCGCCACTCTAGACCTGAGACCTGGGACCTTCACCTCCGGTCCACCTCCCCCAACCTCTCACCCTGCCAGCCCCCCCCCCCCCCCACCGCCCCCCCACCCACCGCACGCCCCACACACATATCGCACAGCTCCGCCAGCCACCCACTGCCCCTCATATCAGGACCAACAGGCGGGAACCAGCAACGTCTAATGCCCGCGAATGCACTGGGGCATTGGGCGCCGCCCGCCCGCCCCGCCCCGCCCGCCTGGCTGCCCGCCCGGCCGCTGGTCTGATGGAGCCGGGCGTGCTGGCCCACATGCGGCCCACGTCACCCAGCATGTGAAGGGCCGACATGCTATTGCATGTCTAATGGCGGCCCGGCCGTGATGAATATGGGGAGGATGCGGTCGGCGGCCGGGCAGGGGAAGGGGGACGCAGGGGGGAGCTGCTCAACCTGCCCCGACCACCGCTGGTGGCGCTGCTAGGGCAAGCAGCACTGGCCGACAGCACCCGATCAGTCCCGATTTAGTCTGGCCATAGCAAAAAGTAGATAAAAATGAATCCTGGTTTGGTTGAAGCCAATCCAAGGTCTGGGCATCCGGGCGGGGTTGCGGGAATTGAAATAGATATCACGGCAGTGTATTATCAACACCCAATAGATCATAATCACGCTTCATCGAAAATAAACCGGACGCTGTAGCCGAATCGGTAGAGTGTTGGCTTACCATGCGGAAGGTCGGGAGTTCGATCTTGGTCGAGTCAAACCGATGACTTATAAAATTGATACTAGTCATTATCTAGCCTCGGCCTCGGCATAAATAGGATAGGGCAAGGACTGGTTAGCTTGGTATCAGGATAATGTGCCTGAGTGGGATATCAGGTCATGGTGCCAAAGGCCTGATCTCCCAGTCGGCTAGCATTATAAAGTTGTCACGAGTGCACACTGTCACAAGTTGGTACCCGTCCTGATATGACCATATATGTTGCTAGGATGTTTGCTTGTAAAAACTAATTTGACATGCGTACATTTCAAATATCTCAAAAGATTTTTTTAAATAAAAGTTCATGGTAAGGTAAAGTAGATTATGGCGATCAGTTTAATATATTTATCTCAGAAAAATGACAGAAACTCAAAAACTATGGGACTATGCAACTTTAACTTGCTGACCTAGGCCAGCTATTGGTTGGCTCAGCAGCCACCGGAAGCCAAGGTTGATCGGAAACCAGCGCGCAGAGTGAGAGGATCCCGGAAGCCAGGGTTCATCAGAAGCCAGCATGTGGAGTGAGAGGATCCCGGAATCCTGGGTTCATCGGAAACCAGCGCGCAGAGTGAGAGGATCCCGGAAGCCAGGGTTCATCGGAAACCAGCGTGTGGAGTGAGAGGATCCGGAAGCCAGGGTTCATCGGAAACCAGCGTGTGGAGTGAGAGGATCCTGGAAGCCAGGGTTCATCAGAAGCCAGCATGTGGAGTGAGAGGATCCCGGAAGCCTGGGTTCATCAGAAACCAGTGCGCGGAGTGAGAGGATCCCGGAAGCCAGGGTTCATCAGAAACCAGCACGCAGAGTGAGAAGATCCCGGAAGCCTGGGTTCATCGGAAACCAGCGCGCAGAGTGAGAGGATCCCGGAAGCCAGGGTTCATCGGAAACCAGCGTGTAGAGTGAGAGGATCCAGAAGCCAGGGTTCATCGGAAACCAGCGTGTGGAGTGAGAGGATCCTGGAAGCCAGGGTTCATCAGAAACCAGCATGCGGAGTGAGAGGATCCCAGAAGCCAGGGTTCATCGGAAACCAGCAAATGGAGTGAGAGGATCCTGGAAGCCAGGGTTCATCAGAAACCAGTGTGTGGAGTGAGAGGATCCCAGAAGCCAGGGTTCATCGAAAACTATCACGCGGAGTGAGAGGATCCGGAAGCCAGGGTTCATCAAAACCCAGCGTGTGGAGTGAGATGATACTGGAAGCCAGGGTTAATCGGAAACCAGCGCATGGACTGAGAGGATCCCGGAAGCCAGGGTTCATCGGAAATCAGCGCATGGAGTGAGAGGATCCCGGAAGGCAGGGTTCATTGGATACCATCACACGGAGTGAGAGGATCCGGAAGCCAGGGTTCATCGGAAACCAGCGTGTGGAGTGAGAGGATCCTGGAAGCCAGGGTTCATCAGAAACCAGCACGCGGAGTGAGAGGATCCCGGAAGCCAGGGTTCATCGGAAACCAGCGTGTGGAGTGAGAGGATCTGCATGGGGACATTGTAGTGCATCACCCCGCCCACTGGGCGCGGGTTTGGCGCCACCCCGGACACGGCCACTCAGTGCACAGAGCCCGGTACTGGGGGGAGGAGGGAGGTGCAGGGGGAGGGAGGAGGGGGGAGGGGGGAGGCGGTGATGGAGGGGCTGCCAGCTAAACATATGCCTTTATTACTCGCAGCGCCATCGGCACGTGTGTCGGCGGTGGGCGAGGTGGTGATCGATGAACGGCGCCCCGTGCGTGATACTCTTCGAACAGACAGACACCGAGAGGGGGCACCGTGCTGTGTAAATAGACGTCATGACGGCAAGTTGTGTAAATAGACGTCATGAGGGCAGGTTGTGATGTGTAAATAGATGGCATGAGGGCAGGTTGTGTAAGTAGATGCCATATGGGCAGGTTGTGCTGTGTAAATAGATGCCATGAGGGCAGGGTGTGATGTGTAAATAGATGTAATGAGGGCAGGTTGTGCTATGTAAATAGATGTAATGAGGGCAGGTTGTGCTGTGTACATAGATGCCATGAGGGCAGGTTGTGATGTGTAAATAGAAGTCATGAGGGCAGGTTGTGATGTGTAAATAGATGGTATGAGGGCAGGTTGTGTCAGTAGACGCCATGAGGGCAGGTAGTGCTATGTAAATAGATGTAATGAGGGCAGTCTGTGCTGTGTAAATAGATGCCATGAGGGCAGGTTGTGATGTGTAAATAGATGTAATGAGGGCAGTCGGTGCTGTGTAAATAGATTGCATGAGGGCAGGTTGTGATGTGTAAATAGATGTAATGAGGGAAGTCTGTGCTGTGTAAATAGATGGCATGAGCGCAGGCTGTGTTGTGTAATAGATGTCACCAGGGCAGGTTGTGATGTGTAAATAGACGTCAAGAGAGCAGGATGTGATGTGTAAGTAGATGCCATGAGGGCCTGCTGTGTTGTGAAAGACGTTATGAGGGCAGTTTGTGTTGTGTAAATAGACATCATGGGGGCAGGCTGTGCTGTGTAAATGGATGTTACCAAGGCAGGTTATGCTGTGTAAATATAAGCCACAAGGGCAGGCCATGCTCGGTAAATAGGTGCTATGAGGGCAGGCTGTGCTGTGTAAATAGAGGAGGGTCCACCATACTGTGTAAATAGACACAGGGGGGCCGCCATACATAAAGGCCATCAGTGTATGTGATACTATGTACATAGATGCCAGGTAGCGTCACACCATCTAGTATGTTGGGGCCTGTTGAATCCGCTCTCTCACTTGATTGGCAACACTTGAGGTCATACTGGGAGAGTGCACACTATGATGGTGTTCTCCTTGGTGGAGTGGTTAGAGTGTCTGACTTTTTTTATAGGTCGAACTCCTAATCTGAAGGTTGGTGGTTTGATTCACCGTGCCCCCACCTCTGCCAATTTGGATTTCTACTGCTGTGTATAACTTAGAGCATCATCAAAGGCCAGTTGCTCTCATACCATGTCTATGTGGTGTGGGAGGTTAAAAATCCCTTGGGTCAGTAAAAGTGTAGACTCGGGCTTTCTATCGACAAACTGTCTAATGGTGAAAACAAGTCTATTGAGACATATCTATGATAGGCAGTGTAAACTTTCAAGAAGAAAAGAAGAAGAAAAAAAAATGGTTCTATAACACTACTCCACTGAGATACCACTACTCAATCACATTACTCTGACCATGGTGAAACGAGTCCATACCATACCCTAGTAATGCTGAGCACTAGACAAGAGTAGCAACATAAAAGCTGAACAAGTCTTTTGCTCAGTCAGGTCTCTCGGGACCTGGGGATTGATCCCTTAACCTGGGATTGATCCAACGACCTGCCACATTAGACACTAGAAGCGCATGCTCTACCCACTTGATTATCCTGCTCTGTCCGTTCACAGGTAATAAGTATGAGTTTGCATAGGCTTCGTGAGGATTCTATAGACGTAATGGTGTGTGCGATGTTGACCATACGTAGACTAGAGAGAGCTGCGGATGCCACATGATAATTCATCTAGATTGTCGTCTACACCATCAAGGGTCGGGTTAAACAGCTCTCCAGGTAACTGACCCAGGTTAGCGTTATCTGATGGCTGTTAGTAAATAATTCAATATTTGTTGTCTGGTTGGTTGGTTGGTTGGTTGCTGGAGTTTTATGTCCTGATAACATCTAAGATCATATCAGGACGGGTACCGACTTGTGGGAGGGCGCACTCATGGCGACTTTATAGTACTACCCCACTAGGAGACCGGGCTGCCAGCACTATGACCTGCTATCCCACTCAGTCACATTATCCTAAGACTGAGCCAACCAGTCCTTGCCATACCCTAATAATGCCGAGGGCCTGGATATATGAAGCGACAAGCATGAATTTGTATGTCATTGGTTTGACTCGACCGGGGTTCGAATCCGTGCTTTCGAATCCCACGATCTGCCAAAACGGGACATAGGACGCTCAACTCATTCCACCATCCCATCTGGTCGGTTATGGATCTATATGATGATTGTTGGTAAATAATCAAATGTTTGTTTACGCAATGCAACATTCTCGTGATAATTATAATTTAAGTATAAAAAACAGGACTGCAGTCAATAAACCCTGCTGTGTTAGAGCAGTATAATTGATTGCTCAATATTTCTTTTCGGAAGGATGAAATATCGAAATTATAAGTGGTTAATATTGAATATCATGGGATGTGGTCGACGTGTTTTGACAGCTGAGAGGGTTCTTATCCGAGCTTAGCATGCAATGCGCCATTTCCCTTAGACACCTAAAGCCCTGGTCACATACACGTTAGTGAACGTAGTTGAACGTAGTTGAACGTAGTTGAACGTAGTTGAACGTAGGATAGATTAACGTGGGTCAAACGTGGTGTAAGTACGTTAAACTATGGTGAAAAACGTTAAGGTACGGCAGGTTTTGGTACAGATAAATACATTATGGCACGGATGCCGGTACGTTCAACTACATTCAACTATGTTCAACTACGTTAAACTACATTAGCCTCCACTATGGTCAACTATGTTCAGCTATGCCCAAGTATGCTAATGTACGCTAGAGTATGCTAGAGTACATTAAAGAGTATGGAGCCTCTAACATAGCGCTCTTTTGAACATGTCCAAAGATTAAATCGGATCTCACGGCTCACCCATGTTATTACCAAGTTAGCATGATGGAGAAGTATGGATGCCTGTACGTTCAACTACATTCAGCTATGTTAGCCTCCACTCCGTTCAACTACGTCCACTAACGTGTATGTGACCGGGTCTTGAGTGGCTATATAGTTTGTTTGTTAGAGTTTTACGTATCTGACGACATCTGAGGTCATATCACGACGGGTACCGACTTGTGACTGCGCACTCATGGAAACTGCATAGTCCTGCCCGCCTGGGAGATCAGGCCACCGGCACCTTGACCTGATATCCTACTCGGTCACATTATCCTGACACTGAGCTAACCAGTCCTTGTCACATGCTAATAATTCCAAGCGACAGGCTAGGTATCAATGTTGTACATCATTGGTTTGACTCGATCGGGATTCTGACTCCCGAGCTTCGGCACGAGAAACCTGCGCTCTATCGATTTAGCCACCGCGTACGGTATGGCTACAGAGACAGTCGAATACTTTACTGGTATTTCGGTGGCAATAATACTGTGACTAGGTTATAAGGCCTCACAACAGTAACACGAGGCTAGCGACCACCCGTTTTGGGTTGTTTTTTTTGTGTGGCAAGTGGTCGCAAGCCTAGTGTGACTGGGGTATAATTATTTTAGGTGGATACCTGCGGTGTGTTGTTGGCACACACTGCACCACGTAGACAGCTGTCACTTTGTCCGGATAACTGGGTCACACCGTCCAGACATGCTCGTCTAGCTTTATGCTAAACAGTGGCACGCTTCTTCTATATGGTTGGTTGGTTGTTGGAGTTTTATATCCTGGCAACATCTAAGGCATTTCAGGATGGGTACCGACTTGCGAGAGTGCGCACTCATGGCGACTTTATAGTGCTGCCTCACTGGGAGACCAGCCCACCAGCACCATGACCTGATATCCCACTCAGTCACAATATCCTGACATTAAGCCAACCAGTCCTTGCCCTATCCTAATAATACCGAGCGCCAATCTAGGATGCGATAAGTATCAATTTTTCAGTCATTGGTATGACTGGACTCGACCAGGGTTCGAAATCCCACGATCTACCAAAATGGGAGACAGATGCTCAACTCATTCGACCATCCCATCTGGTTGGCACTGAAGAAAGATTGTATTTAGTTGAAATAGGTGTGAATAGAGATCAATCATGTTCAGTTATTATATTAGTAGCTGGACGCATGCCTTCATGATGTGACATCTGCGTTCAATCATGAGGCTAACCTGGAAGGACAAAGTGTCAAATAAGGAAATACTCGAACGGACGGGGATGCCCTCTATGGAAGATCTTCTGATCAAAAAGAATCTCCGGTGGCCTGGGCACCTCATGAGGATATCATCAGACAGGCTACCAAAGCAGATCCTCTACTCTCAACTGTCTTCTCGTTACAGAAAGAGAGGGTGCCCTCATCTCCAGTTCAAGGATACCATCAAGAGGAACCTGAAGCTGAGAGACATTAAGACCGACTCATGGACATCACTCTCACAGCAGAGCGACAGCATGACGATGATGATGATGATGATGATGATGATGATGGACGTGTAATTGAATGGAAACTAGTGGTCAAAATTGTCATCACTGGAGACCTGGATTACTCAGATCTAGCCATGATACATTATATATAGCCTACAATGAGTTTTGTATAAGGCGCCTACGGCGACCAGCCCACGGTCCAGAAATACATAATCCCCCAACGCTGCCATAGAAATGAATGACTCATCAGGAGACGTTCAGCTCATATCGATTTGGACGGACAGGGTGGCATGAACACGCAGTGAATTCTAGCTGGGGAGCATGGGAAAATTTTGAACAATTGATTGTGTGCCTACAAAATAATGAATGGATTATCATTAAATAATTCCGTCCTTGGCATGTCAGGGGATTCAACCCTTGCTGAGTCAAATTAATGGCGTAAAAAAGGTATAAGTGTCGCTATCTAGCCTGGCGTTTGGCATTTATAGGATAGGGTTGGTTGGTGGAGTTTTACGTCCTGGCAACATCTAAGGTCATATCAGGACGGGTACAGTCTTTGACAGTGCGCACTCATGGTGACTTTATAGTGCTGCCCCACTTGGAAAGCAGGCCGCCGGCACCATGACCTGATATCCCACTCAGTCACATTATCCTGACACTGAGCTCACCAGTCCTTGGCCTGTCCTAGTAATGGCCAGCGTCAGGCTAGGGTGATGAGCAGTGGAATGAGGAAGACTAATTGTCGGCAATTGAATGTGTCTTTGCTTAATCAACTAATGTAAATCAATGGAAGAAAAAAATAATGGAAGAAAAAACAATGGAAGAAAAAACAAGGGAAGAAAAAAAGGAAAAGGGAAGTGAGACATAATTGAACTCCTAAACTGATTCACAAGTGGAATCTCCACAATATGTATAGCCACGGATAGCGTGAACTGCCCAGGGATGCCAGTTGGGGTTGATGAAATTAGGGGAAAACACGGAAAGTGTTGCGTACACCTAAAAACAAACTTTAAACCAATGTGTCTGTGTCCAGTTTAATTTGGGGAGTACCCGCTAGGTGGCACCACCGTACTTTGTCCGCCGCTGACTGGGTAGGCTCAGTATTGACGGTCATGTTCTCGTAATGCTGACCAATCACAGCACACCAAATTCTTCATATTTTGCTTGTTCCATTAAAGATTTTCCAATAGAAATCTCTACTGGAAATTATTGGAATTATGGAAAATTGTCTATCTCCAAAATATTTTTTTAATAATGTATAACGTACCAAATTATCTAAAACGTATTGAAAAGTCAGATTTAAAAAAAAAAAATGGGGGAAAAAATCAATCGATATATGCATGGAAATTGGCAATTCAAAAAATCTAAGTCATCCCAAATTGTCTAAAGCATTAATAAAAAAAAATTAAATGAAAAAAAGGAGAAATTGGCAAGTTGAAAGTGATTGTACTTTTAAAGCAGTCACTTTTAACACAGAACATTGCCAAATTGAACTGTAAATTTCACTAAATTAGACGAACACAATAGACACAGTTCTGCAAGTGTGATTGCTTGCCAGCTATGAGCTTAGTTACAATTGCATAGTCCGATGCTTTTGAGTTGCTGCTATTTTCTGAGATAAATATATTATAATAATCATTATAATCTACTTTACTTTAGTTTGGAGTAACTTTAATTTTAAATGGCTAAGTTTGTAGATATTTGACTTCAAAGCATGCCAATATAATTTTGGCAAGCACGCCAAAACTCTGACACCATAGACTTCAGTAGTAACAGGTTCTATCAATTGACTTATTATGCCCTTCTATGCAGCAACAGATGTTTAATAAGGGCACGAGTGTCTACATTGAATATGTAGAATCAAATTTAGATAAGTGTTTTGGTTTTGAAAATTTGTTTTCATCGGACTATGCAAATTTAAAGCATCATGTAACCTTACTAATGTTATTAGAAAGTGTAATCAGCTGTAGCACTGCAGAAATAAAGATCAGAGACAACAAGCCATAAGGAAATCTGCAGCAGCACAGGCCACTGGGAGTCACTGCCACTTTGTTATAATTAATGAGTTTCTAACAAAAACCTGGCGGGAGGCAACATTGGTGAGCTATCAAATTAGTACAGGTACACTATTAAAGTAATTAACGAAGGAAGGGGTTCTTATTCGAGTATCTAATTAACTCATAGGTTTAGCTGATAGCAAATAAATTATGGTGAATCAGGCTAGACGATGCGCAAATTGAGCTCCATTAGACATTCTATAATTATTAAATTAACATATTCCGAGGGTTTTGAGTTTCTGTCAATTTCTGAAATAAATCTATAAGGGTGATCGTTATAATCTGCATTTCTTTAAAGTTGCATAGTCCGATGGTTTTGAGTTGCTCTCATTTCCTGAGATAAACATATTAGCGTGATCATTATGATCTACCTTACTTTAGTTTGAAGTAACTTTTATTTTAAATCGTTAACTTTTGAGATATTTGAAATGGAAACATGCTAAATTAATTTTGGCAGGCTTGCCAAAACTCTATCACCATAGGCTTCTGCAGTAGCAGGTTATATTAATTGACTCAGTGTCCCCTTATATGTGATGACAAATGTTTAATAAGTGCACCAGCATCTAAATTAGATATGTAGAATCAAATCCAGATAATTGTTTTGGTTTTGAAAATGTTATGTTTCCATCGGACTATGCAGCTTTAATTTGAAGTAACTTTTATTTTAAATGGCCAACTTATGAGATAATTGAAGTGCAAACATGGTTAATTAATTCTAGCAAGGACGTCACAACTCTGAGACTACAGGCTTCTGCAGTAAGAGGCTTCTGCAGTAACAGGTTCTATTAAATTGATTCAGAATCCCCTTCTATGTGGCGACAAATGCCTAATAAGTGCACCAGTATCTAGGTTAGGTATGTAGAATCAAATCTAGATAAGCGCTTTGGTTTTGAAAGGTAGATGCTTTCATCGAACTAGACGGCTTTAAGCGTCATCGATAATTAATCAAATTCTACCAGTGATAAAGGCCCTGTCACACTGCATAAGCGTTTGCCGATGTAAGTTATGCAGTATTGCGTCAGCGTATGCCGACGTATGTGACATATGCTGTCATATGGTGGGAATTCTGAACATGCTCAAAAATACTACTTATGCCAAACATACCCATAAGTTGTCTCAGCATACACCAGTGGGCTGTTAATGAAAACTACTTATCCCAGACGTATCAATAATTTATCTCAGCATACACCAGCGTACACCAACATGTTGGTGCAAAATCACTAATGTCAGCATACGCTGATGCAATACGGCACAGTGTGACGGGGCCTTTAAGGGAGTACATTAGGGATACGTTGGAATATGTTGCTGCACATTAGCCATACGTTCAGCCGGTGGGAACTTGCAGTCCATGTACTGTCAATGGATGCATTACGTACTCCTAACGTACTTCGAACGTATGCCTGCTGTATGTCCAGCGTATTTAATGTATATGCCATACTTCTAGCGATGGAGTGATGTATGTAACATTGGTCAGCTTACTGTGAGCATATACAAGCGTTTTGTGAACATTTTGCGAGGCACATGAACGCTCACATATGCTAGCAATAGGTCAGCGATGCGTTCTGCATACGTTACGTACATTGTGTGTACGTTGTGTGTATGCCCATTTTGATCCCCCGCAACTGAAAAGTTTGACGAATGCCGACATACTGGCAAATTTTCTAACGTTGCGCACACACTGACGCCGTATGTCGTAGTGTGAGAGGGCTGTTAGAAATAAATCAATTCAGCATATGAATAATCTCATGAATCGGTCTCTTTTCATCAAGCCTGTTCTGTGTTCTGTCTACTTATGTTGACAATCACTTTGCAATACACCATGGCATTACTCTTAATTGATTCTGGATGCTCCACAATCAACATAATTTGGTCTATTCAGCGATAGCCATCACACAGTTGGTCACATGTCATGATATAAGCTATTCTAAATCTACTAAACCTCTCCTTCCACTCTGGCCACTTTGAAGGGGAATTAAATGGCATAGATGGGTTGAACTTAAGCATTCTGCGACTCTGGGTGTTGGGGACTCTAAAAAATAACACTCAATACTATCCCCCATGCAGTGTCCCTGAACCTGATAAATACACAAACCACATTCAATAGTCACTGTAGAAGCTCTATTGTCATTCCTTTATCAATGGTCACTGTAGACACTCTACTAGCATTCCCTTATCTTTGCCATTTCACTGCCCCAGGTTTGTTTTGTTTGCTTGTTGTTTTACATCCTAGCAACATGTAAGGTCATATCAGGATGGGTACCAAATTGTGACAGTGCACACTCATGGCAACTTTATAGTTCTGCCCCACTGGGAAACCAGGCCGCCATCACCATGACCTGACTTCCCACTCAGTCAGATTATCCTGACACTGAGCCAACCAGTAATCGCCCTATCCTAAAAATGCTGAGTGCCTGGCTAGGAAGCGACAAGTAAAAATGTTAAAGTTATTGTTTTGACTCGACCAGGATTCGAACACACAAACTCAGGGGTTTGGATGTCCCGATCTCCCAAAACAGGAGACGGACGCTCTACTCATTCAGCCACAACGTCTGGTCACTGCCCCAGGTGAGTGATAATAGGGTAGGTTGCAGTTACATACCAATATTTTATCACAATGGGCAGAACTCAAATAAATGTCATATACAGGTCGCTGGTCATTCCATTAGGGATCATCTTACTGCATGTAGCACCGCTGTCACCACATGATATATGCTATACTTATGGGCCACCACACCAACTCATTGATATACTGTCTATGCGTCCTGTTATGACCCTGCTAGGACGTAAAACAACAAACAACAAAACTAAAAAAAGTCTATGTGTACATAAGTATAGCGGGAGTGGGACGTAGCTCAGGCGGTAGAGTGTCCACATGTGAAGGTGTGGGTCATGCGATCGATCCTGCTCAGTGGACCCATTTGCAGTTTGGGCTATTTTCCATTATAACCAGTTGTCCACAACTGGTTCATCAAAGGTTGTGGTAAGTGCTGTCCTGTCTGTGGGAAAGTGCATATAAATACTGCTTATCGGAAAGAGCAGCCTATGTGGCGGTAGCTGGTTTCCTCCAAACAAATATGTCAGAATGACCATATGTTTGATGTTCAATAGCCGATGATGAAAATCAATGTGCTCTAGAGGGGTCGTTAAATAAAACAAACTTTCTTTTACATAAGTATACCACACGCGGAGGTCGCTACAACACGTCGATATCGCTATGTTTACTCACTATGCAAATCTATGAGTATTTACATAATGCATAAGTAGGCACCTGCCGATGCACTTGCAGTTGCATAGCAACGTTGGTGACCTCATGAATATTGCCGTGATACGGGTACGAGGTATGTTAACCAGCTAGCCGAGCTGCCGTGACCCGCGTGACCTGGTTACGCCAAGTCGAGTTAATTAGTACACCTTTACACCCGAGTAACTATTCACACTATTCACGCGTGACCTAATAAGGCATCAGAACGAGGCTGAGTACGCATCAGTATTGGAAATGGTCATAAGACACTGCTGGGTGCCGATGTATATGAACTACTACAGAAATTAAAGGCGTAAAATTTGAAGATATTCCCTTTTGAAACTATCATAATCATTTTTGCATACCTTTTTTTCTATCTACTGGTCAATTTTCATGAAGATTGAGTGATGATCCGATGCATTTCAGTAGGCAATGTCAACAAAGTCGCTCACCCTGGTTGCCAATCTTTTCTTAAATTCAAAATTGCATAACTTTCTTAACATATATATATTTGTTTAATATATTTTAACCCTTTTAAAGCTTTTATTAATTTGTAATTACTAAGACTAGTTGTTTAACTGTGTTACACATATAACTACGCTGACAGTGCTGCATGGTACATGATACCACCATAACTATGCAGACTTGAAATTGACAGTCACATTCTAGTTAAAGAATGGGAAAATCACCATGCAAGGGTCACCCAATCTTCATAAAAATTGGTCAATAGATAGAAAACAGGTATGCAAAGATGAATATGGTAGGTTAAAAATGAATACCCTCAAATTTGAGTGATTTCCAGAGGTATTGGTCAACGAAAAAGTATTCACATCACTTTTCATACAGCGACACCTCGCAGAGGCGTACATAGCCTCGGTATGGTTTCAACATGGCCGCGGCGTGAATAGCGTCAATAGACCTACATGGGAGGCTAAGCCAGTTCTACGCTGCCATAGGCTGTGGTTGGTTGTTGGAGTTTGACGTCCTGGCAACAACTAAGGTCATATCAGGACGGCTACCGACTTGTGACAGTGCACACTCATGGCGACTTCATAGTGCTGCCCCACTTGGAAACCAAGCCGCCAGCATGATGACCTGATATCCCACTCAGTCACATTATCCTGACACCAAGTCAACCATGTCCTTGCCCTATGCTAATAATGCCGAGCACCTGGCTATGAAGCAACAAGTACCCATGTTGTAAGTCATTGGTTTGAGTCGACTGAGAATTGAACTCTCGACCTTCGGCATGGGAGCATCGGCTGCTGTAGGCTAAGCTTCACTGCATCACACACACATACCCGGATTGAATTGGACTATTCACAGACTATCTATGTTAAGAATAAGCATGGACTGCCTATTTGGAAACTGATAATCCACTACAAATAGTACAAGTACAAGATGCTTATGACCTGCCAAGTTTTGGCTGGGTGGGGGTGGGGGTGGGGGTGGGGGGGGCTTCAGAGGAAACCTGTGATTCAATAGTAATGGCATTCCTTAGCGATACAAAATAAAAGAAAAAAGAGGAATGTGCAGGCAGGTGTTATGATATGAAATGGCAATATGTCACAAGTGTAGGTTAGTAATTTAAATGAAGGTCATAAATAAATAAATCATCATCATCATCATCATGCTGTCGGTCACGATGCGACAAAGACTGCTTTCATGAAAGCTGCCTGCAAAAGTGTTGAAGTGCTGCTGGCTTTTGCAAGTTACCAGCGGCACTCTCTCGGGGAGCAAATAGAGGTCTCACACCGGCAAGAACATGTCCAGACAGGCGCAAAACTATTTGTCCCTGCAGTGGCTGGTCGGGAGATGTTGGGAGTTCCATACATCAACCGCCCTTAATGCTGCCACAGTGACATGGTTTTCTGTTTAGGGTTTGCTCCCTTAGCCTTCGGTTCTGTCAAGAACCTGTACCACAAGGCAGTGGTTTACAACTCTGCAGGGCAGGGGCGTCAAACTCCCTGAGGTATTGCAATACCTGCATACCTGCATACGTAAGGGAATTATTATTATTGTTATACTCCGTAAGAGCCAACACTGTATCGGTGGCGCCACCTACGGCCTCCTCCGGATGTAGACCAGTGTCACTCGCACCATATATATAAAATCAAATAATTCCCTCCCGCGCCTTTATACTCGCATACACTATACATTACATATATATCAAAGACTACCCATACCACCCCCTCCCCTCACTGCTGCCACCCCACTCCCTCTGTTCGGTGTGGCCCAAACCATCATGATCAACCATTACTACAGCCCAGCCATATTCCAATATTCCACTACTATAGAACCAGACTATGGTAGCTTATGTCCCCTTGAAATCATTATTTGTCATTTGGAGTTTTAATGTACCGACAATAGTGGAACAAATTGTCACCCACCCATGCAGGTTGAACCTGGATTAAACTTGGATTGAACCCGGTTTTTAGGTCAAAGGTTAACCCCAGTACGTTGGAACTCAACTCTATGGTATATTGCCATGATTGTGTGAACTAATTTAAAGACCATTTTAATAGTAATTCACAGTTTTTTCCAATGAAATGGGACGCGGTGGCCGAATTTGTAGAGCAGGCTTCCCGTATGGAAGGTTGAGAGTTCGAATCCCGGGTAAGTTAAACCAATGACATATGAAATTGATAATTGTCACTACCTAGCCTGGCGTTCGGCATTATTAGGATAGGGCAATGACTGGTTAGCTCAATGTCAGGATAATGAGTGGCATCATGGTGCTGGCGGTCTGATCTCCCAGTGGACCAGCACTATAAAGGTCACCATGAATGCACCCTCTCACAATTTGGTACCCGTCCTAGTATGACCATAGACGTTCCTATGACGCAAACCTCAAACAAACAAGAAAAACAAACAAATATTTCCAATGGTACCAGACGGGATAGCCGAATGAGTTAGAGCGTCTGCCTCCCGTGTTGTTAGATCGTGGGCTCGAATCATGGTCGAGTCAAACCAATGACTTAAAAATTGATACTTGTCGCTCAGCATTACTAGGATAGGGCAAGGAGCAGTGGAATGAGGTAGACTAGTCGCCTGCGACTGAAATTTCCGCTGCTTAAACAACTAATGTACCCCCCCAAAAATGGTATCAGTCATAATACAATTAAATGAATTTAGATTGTCACATACCTAATATGTGTATTTCAGGTGTGAAACGAGGTGTGATAAGGGAGAACAACTGAATCTGGTAACACCTCTGTGTCCATTTGTCTCTTTTTTTATTAAGGTTGTGAGCTTCTATTATTAAACTGATAGAAGGGGAATCTAATCGGTTTCTACTACACCCTTTTAATAAATATTGAAATTGTCAAATGCATGGTACAAAAATAAATGCATTGCATTGCCGTCCTGATATGACCGTAGATGTTGATAGGAAGTAAAACAACAACGAACAAACAAAAACAAATGCTCTACCATTGATCGTGCTTTGTTTTTATAATTATTTATGGCATTTCAAATTCGCCAAGCACTTCAAGATGTAGATAAAGGATGCACCCGGGACTCGCAGTACATGGGTGAATACCAACCCTATATAAAAACGGTCAAAAAAGCGGGTTAATGAAATGAGAGCCTAATTTCACAATCTAAGAAGCACCATTTATACTTTGTAGATGTCTTCATATTTACCTGCTACTTTTGAGTTGGAAAATATAACAAAACATATACTTTAATGCAATTTAAAAGTGAAATGGACGGCGTTCTCTGGCCGCCATCTTGTCTTTTTGCATTCTCTCCCATTTCACCAAATCTGTGCCAATGCCATTTGATCATGGAACCACAGTTTCTACTTCATGTTCCATACTAAAGCTATTTTTGCCCGTATTTAGACTACGTTGTCCTTCACCCGTGTACTACAAGTACCGGGTGAATCTTTTATCTACCATTGACCATGCTTTGTTTTCATAATTATTTATGGCATTTCTAATTTGCCAAGCACTTCAAGGAGTGGCTGTTGTCTTCTGTGTTCTAGTTAATGTCTGGTGACTGCCAGCTGTTGCTGTGTTTCTGACATGTGTGACAGCTGTGTAGGCTATTCCAGGAGACCTAATCCGCCCCGCCCACATTGAGAATTATACACTCACAGCTCCCACCGTAAAGGCAAGAGCCCGTGTTGGGAGTGTGTCAAACCTGTGTGCTGGATTTTGTTCTTGTATATTAGTTCATTAAGGCTCTGTCACACATCACCGGATTGGGGAAATGGAAAGAAACCGAACAAACTATGTTGATATCCGGCAAAGTCCGGTTTGGGTCCGTTGCATATCCATTGATATCTATTGATATCCGGCCTGATCCGTTACAAGTTTTGAACATGCATAAAACTTGGAACAGATGCCACCGGATTGACGTGTACGGTTCTTGTCCGGTTTGAGTTTGTTTAGTCCACTTATCATCCATTGGCTATCCGTTCATGTACGTTTCATATCCGTTCGTCTGGCGGCCTTTGACCCGATATCACAACATTTTGACACATTTTGATACTCATCACGCCTGAACACCACCAGACTAGACAATTCTGTCCGTTGCTCAATCCAGCATAGTGTGACAGGCACTTTAACCAGGGGAAATTTTAATCACGGACAATTGGTCTTCCTCATTCCACTGCTCTGTGTCCTATCGTAGTAATGCCAAGCGCCAGGCTAAGTAGCGACAAGTATCAATGTTTAATCATTGGTTTGACTCGGCCAGGATTCGAACCTTCCAACGTAGTGGTTAGTCAGGCTTTGTCAGTGATGCCCATCACTCATACATCTATATTAAAACCGTCGTGAAGCCCACACACCCTCAAATCTATCGTAGATGGTGCTATATCTGAAGCCCATGACAAAACGGAGAGGCTTGTTTTATTTAACGACGCCTCTAGAGCACATTGATTTTTATCATCAGCTATTGGACTTCAAACATATTGTCGTTCTGACATATATTTCTATGGAGGAAACCCACTGAGGCAACATAGGCTGCTCTTTCCGATAAGCAGCAAGGGGTATTTTTATATGCACTTTTTCACAGACAGGACAACACATACCACAGCCTTTGATGAGCATGACACATTTAACAACTCCCTGAGTTAGCAATATATCACAAATCCTGCAGAGCACCATATGTATTGATATTGATGTGTCCGGTTAAAATCAATATGCTATGTGACAGTAATGCCAGTCAGACACCTACCGAGATTGACGATTGAGTCCACATTTTTGTGGCATTCTAGCAACCTACCTCGACGGACCTGATAAAAAATTTAAAGAGGTGTGCAGCCAAAGGCTCACAAGACATAAGCTCAGGAGACATAAGCTTAATGGCAAAAATAGACAAAAGCTCACAGCAATAAATTGTGTACGTATGGAATAATGGATGCAACAGGTATAAGCTGGACGGTTTTGAAATGTATTTCTTAAGGGACTGGTGACAGGGTTTTCTTAGCTTCCATTGAAACAAAGGACGAAAACTCAACTTGAATGTCAACTTTCAAAATGGTATAACTTTCTGCAGGTTTGTTCTAAAATCAAAATGTAAAGACCATTTTCATAGTAATTCATAGTTCTTTCCTACGATCCCAGGTATAATACAATTGCCTGGATTTAATTTGTTTTCCATACATGTAGGCCCACCTAAAATGTGTGATTCAGGAGGTGTGAAATGAGGTGTGATAGGTGAGAACAAATGACTCTGGTAACAGCACAGACTGGAGGTGAAGAGCTTTTGTCTCTTTTTTTTCATTAAGGGTGTCATAAGTTGTCTTGTGAGATTGTGTCTTGTGAGATTGTGTCTTGTAAGCTTGTATTTTGTGAAATGGTGTCATGTGAGATTGTGGCATGTGAGATTGTGTCTTTGTGAGATTGTGTCTTTGTGAGCTTGTTTCTTTGTGAGGTTGTCTTTTGAGATTGTGTCTTTGTGAGATTGTGTCTTTGTGAGATGGTGTCTTGTGAGATCGTGTCTTGTGAGATTGTGTCTTGTGAGATTGTGTCTTGTGAGATTGTGTCTTGTGATATTGTGTCTTGTGAGATGGTGTCTTCTGAGCTTGTGTCTTGTGAGATTGTGTCTTGAGAGATTGTGTCTTGTGAGATTGTGTCTTGTGAGATTGTGCCTTGTGAGATTGTGTCTTGTGAGATTGTGTCTTGTGAGATTGTGTCTTGTGAGATTGTGTCTTGTGAGATTGTGTCTTGTGAGATTGTGTCTTGTGAGATTGTGTCTTGTGAGATTGTGTCTTGTGAGATTGTGTGTTGTGAGATTGTGTTGTGAGATTGTGTGTTGTGAGATTGTGTCTTTGTGAGCTTGTGTCTTTGTGAGCTTGTGTCTTGTGAGCTTGTATCTTGTGACCTTATATCATGGATTCGATTTTTTTTTTAAGAAGAAAAAAAAGGCCACACACTGCCGATTACTAGATCGATGGGGTTTCTTGGCGCCAACAACAATAGCCATGTTAACATGATGGTTAGCGACGGTATATGGTAGACATCTGGCGGGCATAAAATGATCAAATCAGTGAAGTCAGTCACAAATCTCTAGCTTGTGTCATGAACTAGGAAATTCCGTAGGTGTAAAAAAAAGGCATGTCATTTTGTACACAATCACGTCAGTCAGTATTTCTGATCAATGATAAAGTATCGATGATGGTCTATCACAACTAATGAACGATGACAGTATTTGCAAAAGGATCTTTAGGTTGACATAGATACATGCTTTCAGATCCACTACCGACGGACAACGACTGGGTATTCATTCGTTGGCAGTCAATCTCCCAGCACCTCGTCGTTAAACATTTACACTCTGAAACACCGCTACCATAATCCATAATTTATTAAACATCCGTCACTATCGAATTGATTGCCGGCATCCAAGTAGGCTTTGCACGGAGCCAGGACCCAGGACCAAAGAAGGTGGCACAAGTAACTGAAGTAGTAAGAAGTTGGGACGGGGGCGCCCATTGTTGTCACGACCTGCCATGCACTGCGTGAAAATGTCAGAAACTCCACCAAGCAACGTTTGGGAAGTGACACCGTATAATAGAAGACACACACACACTCATGCACACACACCCTTCCTCCTCCATTTTCTATGTCCGCCAGTAAACAGACGTCCACGCAGCCTACCTGGCAACCAGCAGTCCTGTAAGATGCACGGAATGTTTATATTTCCAAAAGCCAGACGACACTTGTTCCAAATCTCGCTGTCCTCTCGCCCCGGGTGGTGACGGCCGTGAGTTGTGGTGACGCGCTGTCTACCTGTCCCGTGTGATGGCGCTGTGACTGTCGGTTTGTGGTGGTGGTGTCAAGCCAGGTATGGCTGGCCTGCTTGTGCCGTTCCACCACATAAACACACTGACCTGTATTACACCCCCGGTGCGCCACACAGTCCTGTACACATCAATGCACGCCGGTACGAGCCACTGAGCCAGGTGTTCCACTTTCAGCGGAGAACACACATTCAAAACACTGCGGGGCGATGTATAATATATATATACACACACCCACACACACGCTGAGGGAACTGCGGCTCACATACACACTTCACTCACATACGCTGAGGGAACTGCGCCACACATACACACTTCACTCACAAACGCTGAGGGAACTGCGACACACATACACATACACACAACACTCACATACACTGAGGGAACTGTGACACACATACATGCAACACTCAGATACGCTGAGGGAACTGCAGCGCACATACACATACACACACAACACTCACATATGCTGAGGGAACTGCGGCACACATACACACTTCTCTCTAATACGCTGGGGGACTGTGGCCCACATACACACCCAACACTCACATACGCTGAGGGAACTGCGGCACACATACACACTTCACTAACATATGCTGAGGGGACTGCGACACCACACCAATACAACACTCACATTACGCTGAGGTAACTGCAGCACACATACCCACTTCACTCACATACGCTGAGGGAACTGCGGCACACATACACACTTCACTCACATATGCTGGGGGACTGTGACACACATACACACTTCACTCACACAGGCTGAGGGAACTGTGGCACACATACACACTTCACTCACATACGCTGAGGGAACTGCGGCTGTTGCAAGAGTAGCCAACTAAACCTGTTCACCTAGGCATGTTTGATTCTTAAAAATAAGGAAACAATATATATTCCAACTGAATTGTCAAACTGAATATAGTTATTTCCAACTCGCTTTCCCTCTAAACACTGACATACCCGGATGTACTGGATAGTGAGTAAGCATACGGGATCTGACTCAACAAGTAGACCTGTTTAAATGAGGTGGAAGATGTGTGTGTTTGAGGGGGGGGGGGAGGGAGGGGGGGGGGGGGGAGAGGACCGTCGTGCACCTTGTTATGGCCGCTGGCCACATTCCGAGACTGGCGTTTATTGGTAATGGTAGTGCGATGGGCTTTGGGTATTTTGTGAGCACAATAGAAATGTTAAAGAGAATGTGGACTGGTGAGTTTAGGGTTTTGTGGGGTGGCTTTAAAGCTTAAGGCCCTGTCACACCTCACTGGATTGGGGGAAACGGACAGAAAACGAACAATGTCCTGTTTGTGTCCATACAAGTTTTGAACATGCACAAAACTAGTAATGGATGCCGCCAGATTGATGTCTACTGTACTTGCCCGGTTTGAGTTTGTTTCGTCCGTTGGCTATCCATTCATGTCCGTTCCATGTCTGTTTCATGTCCGTTTCATGTCCGTTTCATGTCTGTTTCATGTCCGTTTCATGTCCGTTTCATGTCCGTTTCATGTCCGTTTCATGTCCGTTTCATGTCCGTTTCATGTCGATTCGTCCAGCAGCCATTGACCCGATAGCGCAACATTTTGACACATTTTAATACATTTTGATACTTATCACCACCGGACTAGACAATTCTGTCCATTACTCAATCGGGCGAGGTGTGACAGCCGCTTTAGTGTAGATATATACGGTGGCGGACACAAAATGGCGTCCTTGACCATAAGCTGGTTACTGATTGTACATAACGTTATGCATGCTTTTGTTTACGCCTACAGAATTTCCAAATTCATGACACAACGAGAGATTTGTGACAGGTTTCACTGCTGCCGTTCAGATTATATTAGGCACCTATTACGGATATATATCAAAATAAATAAAACTGCAAAATAGTTTGGTCTATTTGTTTGTTTGTTGTTGTTTTACGTCCTAGCAACATCTAAGCTCATATCAGGACAGGTACTGACTTGTGACAGTGCGCACTCATGGGGACTTTATAGTGCTGCCCCACTGGGAGACCAGGCTGCCAGCACCATGACCTGACATCCCACTCAGTCACATTATCCTGACACTGAGCCAACCAGTCCTTGCCCTATCGTAATAATGCCGAGTCATTGGTTTGACTCTATCAGGGTTCGAACCCACGATCCCATGGTCTACCAACAGGGGAGACGGACGCCCTAACTCATTCGGCCATCCCGTCTAGTTGGGTTTGTATAGGCCTATATCATTTTGCGACCGCCCCTTTTTTTGTGGTCGCATGTAGTAGTGTCACTGGGGTATTACTGGGGTATTACAGCCTGGGGTATTACAGGCCATTTTGGAAGTTTCTAGTGCAGTAGCTGCAACCTCATTGCAACCAAAATGGTTACAATGAGGTCAGCGACCACTGAGGACCAGGTTGCGACCTCTTTGTGACCACCCGTTTTTTATGGTCGCAAAGAGTAGTGTGTCTGGGTATAACGAATCTGGAGACTTTGACGTTGTACCACCGTTACCAAGGAACAATAGACTGCAGAAAACAGCCCTGTTCAATCTTAGTAGGGTAACAACAAATACATCTACAATGGCCACAATGCCCTTTCCAACTGGGAAATAAACCACCGTGCCTACCCATCATCATACCAGTGAGTGCCGGTGTCGCAGTTTCCGCCGTCCGCCAGTTTCCGTGGTATGCATACACTCAAATGCATTGTTAATGGCCGTGAGCAATCTTCATACAGAAAAAGTTAAATATTTCTAAAACCACACCACAAACAGAAACAAATCGCTCGGTACATATATAGAAAACATCTTTAGCAAAAAGATTATATTAAATTCATATGGTTAAGCTTCTTGATTTCTATTAATTTTGAATAAAACTAATGTTTTGCACTGCATGTACTGTCAAACTCAAGGCACTGTCAATGGTCGTGAGCACTCTTCATACAGAAAATACAGAAGAAGTGAAAATATATCTAAAACCACACCACTGAGAAACAAATCGCTTGGTACACATATAGAAAACATCTTTACCAAAAACATATTAAATTTATAAGGTTAGTGACGATGCAGGCGCAGAAGCGATGCGTACTGCGGAAACTGGCGGATGGCAGAAACTGCGACACCGGACATTCCACAAACCAAACACAATTGTGTCGCCTTGCTACTTACACAATGACTGTTCGTATCCCATTATCTGCCTTTATTTTGTTGTTTAACTTCTAATTAAACCAGGCAGCAAATCTTAAATTGGATGTGCTCAAATTGGGGGGGGGGGGTGAAGTGGATTATAAATAATTAAATAAAAAAGAATTTTTTTTTTAATGGCGCTTGTCGCGCCGGGATCGGCCGGACGGCGTGGAGGTGGGTGGTGGGGAGGGGGCGGGGGAGGGGTGGAGATGGGGGAGGGAGGGAGGGAGGGGGCGGGGCGGGCAGCGCACGGCATGTCTCCCCTGGCACGCACCACTGCTTTCCAGCTCCTGAGGCAATTGGGAAGTTTGATAAAGTTGTTGCAGTGTTTGGCAGGGCGCCATACCTGCGTCAGCCCCGTCCGAGCTAATCACATTAACAGTTCACAACACGACCTGGAAACCAGCGGCACGGCTTACTAACAAACCACCTCACCCATACTGGCTTTTGATTTTTTTGGACATTATTTATTTTTCATCAATTTTCAGTTATTTTTAAAATATTGGTTTAATCATTTTAATTTGCTCTAGAACTTATCAGTATGTTGCTTGTGACTTGTGCTACTTGAAATATAATTTATACTTCAGCATTACTTGTAGTGTACAGGGAATTAATCTTCTCCAAGGGAAGGATGTTTGTTGTTGGTTTACGTGCTAGCAACATCTAAGGTCATATCAGGACGGGTACTGACTTGTGACAGTGTGCACTCATGGCAACTTTATAGTGCTGCCCCAATGGGAAACCAGGCCACCAGCGCCATGACCTGATATCCCACTCAGTCACATTATCCTGACACTGAGCCAACCAGTCATTGCCCTATCCTAATAATGCAGAGTGCCAGGCTAGGAAGTGACAATTATCAATTTTTAAGTCATTGGTTTGACTCAACCTGGATTTGAAACCACAAACTCATGGGTTCGGTTCCCTAGATCTCCCAAATCGGGAGACGGACGCTCTACTTATTCGGCCACCCCATCTGGTCCTGATTGAAGTATGCTGCAGAGGCACATTACAGTCGATTATTTTGGCCAACTTGGTCTGAAGTATTTATTAGTCATACTCGTAGTACACGCCACACACTGACCACCCGACTGGTGGAAAGGATCCCACATTCACGACTGCCCTGTTGTAATGGCCCGCCAACTACAGTACAACCTCTCTAAATCGACCGACCTTCAGATAGACTTTAATTTTAAGTGGTCCATTCAGGGAGGAGGTCGGTTTAAGGAGTTAGAATATGGTTACAATGGTATTGTTGGGACCCAAATAAAGTGATCAATATCGGGGAGTGGTCGATCTGTGGAGGTTGTCGGTTAGATAGGTTTTACTGTAGTTGGTTGGTTGTTGGAGGTTTGCGTCCTGGCAACATCTAAGGTAATATCAGGACAGGTACCGACTTTTGACAGTGCGCACTCATGGCGACTTTATAGGGCTGCCCCTTTGGGCGACCAGGCCGCCAGCACCATGACCTGATATCCCACTTAGTCACATTATCCTGACACTGAGCCAACCAGTCCTTGCCCTATCCTAATAATGCCAAGTGCCAGGCTAGGAAGCGACAAGTATCAATTTTTAAGTCATTGATTTTACTCGACCAGGGTCCGAATCCTATGATCTACCAAAACGGAAGACGGACCCTCGACTCATTCGGTCATCCTGCCTGATCCCGCCGACTAGTAATAACGACTGTGCCATGAGTCTTCAGTGTTCGAAAAACAGATCACCAAGACCAGATATGGCTCGATAGAATTTGAAATTTAACTCGATCCGATTTTAACTCATTTAAACGGGTCGAAGCTACGTAAGTTTAATGTTATTTTATTATTTTTATATGAGAATTAATTCAACACGTGAATACTTGGGCTAAGAAAGGGGGAGGGGGTGAGCGTAGGAGGCGCCACCGGTCAAGAGCGGAGTCTTACGGAGAATAACAATGGTATCAAGTAATATAATAATGTAGTATAATTAAGGGAAACAATTCCCTTCGTATTTTTATACTCGCATAATACGTTATACACCACATAAATATATATATATATATGTGTGCAATATATATATATGTGTATATACGTACTTCTTCCGAGTGTGTGGAGTGTGCGGCCCCCACGCAGGGGGGAGAGCAGTGCATGCTGGGACACCCCCCCCCCCCCCCCAATACACTATAGACCTTATTAGTAATATTACACGCGATAAGGGGTTTATCACTATCCGTATATGTATATGTACATATTAATACTATATACAGTATAACCCCGTTAAACCAAGCTCGGTTAAACCAAAGGATCGGTTAATCCAAACTTTTTTCGGTGGCCTGGCAAAATACTACCATTTATCATATAAAAAGGTTGGTTAAACCAAAGTCAGTTAATCCAAAGTATCGGTTAATCCAAACAAAATTGTCGGACCCAGGCCTCTTCTGGTATGGTTAAACCAAACTTTCATGTGGTTATAAGGTCATCTGAGACCCCACTGATTTTGTTAATATGATAAATGGTAGTATTTTGCCGAGCCGCCAAAAAAAAGTTTAGATTAACTGATCACTTGGTTTAACTGAGCTTGGTTTAACGGGGTTGTACTGTATATACATAACAAACAATAATCAAAGTGTCCACGTACATTTTTTATTATTACATGTGCAATCCACGCTGACTCAAAGTCAAAGTTGAAGCCAAAGCTCGGTTAAACCAATGATCGGTTAATCCAAACTAATTTCTAGGGTCCCTTCAAGTTTGGTTTAACGGGGTTATACTGTATATATAGTGCCAATAAAAGTACATACTACATATTGGAGTATTTCCTACTCAAAACTAAATCATTATAAATTATAATGAGATTATGATATTTGTCGGTCGTCTATTGTTCTTCCCAATTTCCCTCTTTTTTTGAGTGGACGGGTAAATGGATGGGTAGTGATCAACTATATTCAAAATTATTTAATTATTTATTTCCCTTTAAATTTTCAGATACTCTCACCACCTTTAACGACGGCCCATTTGACATAAGCGCTCCGGTAGGACAGCGGGTGTTCTGCGAACTAACATGGCAGTCCAATAGACTACATCACGGTTCCGACTGTGCATGCGCTGAAAACGGCGTTGGGAGCAAAGCAAAGGCGTACGCCCATTGAGTTTGCCGATACGCGTAGGGCAAAACTGGAATTTTATTCAAAATAACAATTTGGCATAAACATGGATGGAAGGATGCAATATAATAATATAATGAATATGTTTTAGACACAACTCTCCATAAACCATAGAATATAAATAAAAACATAAATAAAATAAATAAAACTGACTCTGGCTATGGCTCTAAGACACTAGTCTGAGTGCCTAGATTTGTCTAAATCTAAATGCACATGGCCTAAGATGTGCTGGGTATATTGATGTAAATGCAATGCTGGATAAAAGATTAATATCTTAATTTACTATATATATTTTTGTAGTTGGTATTCTATGTTCCAAACAAGAGCTGAGATGAGCTGAAACTAGCAATTTTCATAGCTGCCCCCAGTGTATTAGCATGTGCCATGTGCTTCTCGCAGCTTTGTTTTACTCTGATGCATCCCACAATGCACCGCGCCACTGGAATCGTGATGTAGTCTATCCCGCAATATCTAAAAGGCCTGTTACACTACGACATATAGCCTTGGCATATGCCGATGTATGTGATTTTCGACCAACACGTCGGCATATGTCATCATACATTACATAAACGTTGGGCATATGTCGGGTACATTCTGGATACGTCATTATACGTCGTGTTACGTCGCCGTGCGTCAAGACTCCGAAAAAATGTTGTGCATGCTCAAAATGTCCAATGTGTGTCAATGTGTGGCTCGTACGTTGAACGTACGTTTCGTGTACGTTTGGGATACAGCGAAGTATGTTGGTAGTATGGTAGGGATACGTTGGTATACGTTGCTGCATGTTAGCCGTACGTTCAGCCAGTGGGAACGTGCAGTCCGCGTATTGCAACCAGATGCATTACATACTCCTAACGTACTTCGAACGTATGCCTGCCGTATCTCCAGCGTATTTAATGTATACGCCATACTTCTAGCGATGGAGTAACATATGTAATGTTGGTCAGCATTCTGTGAGCATATGCAAGCATTTTGCAAGCATTTTGCTAGCGTTTTGCAAACATTTTGCGGCCCACATGAATGCTCTCATATGCTAGCAATACGTCAGAGATATGTTCTGCATACGTTACGTACGTAGAACGCTTAACTATATATATACGCGTATAGCAACTGAATACTTACATTTGATTTTGACATAATGACAGACGCGCGCTCTGCCGCGGGTAAGCGCGGGCATTCCCGATATCGACTCACTGTTTATCGCGCAATTTCTCTCGGCAACAGCAGAGTTGAAAGCGACGCATGGCGGGCGGTACCGGAACTAATAACAGCAGATGCAGCCGGTGATAACGGGGTGTCGAATATCTGCACTGTGTATGGGGGGGAGGGTCGGTATCTGCAGTGTGTGTGTGTGTGGGGGGGGGGGGGGTATCTACACGGTGTGTATCGGGGTGGAGGGGGGTGGATATGTGGAAGGTGTGTGTGTGTGGGAGGGGGGGGTTGGGTTGTCGGGGATCTACACGTTGTGTATCGGGGGGGGGGGGTATCTGGAAGGTGTGTGTGTGGGGGGGGGGGGGGTGTCGAGTATCTACATGGTGTGTGTGTGTGTGAAGTGTGTGTGTGTGTGTAGGAGGGGTGGCGAAGTTCAATATTTTGCCATTTTGAGCACCTCATAAAGCAACCGGCTAAGTTCTACTTTATGAGTTGTCCGCGCCTGCACGTGTTCTGTGTGCATAATTCAGTGACAATAGTAAATGGTTCACAGATTAAGGCAGTGGAGATAATGCGTTGTAGGTCAAGCATGTCGACATGGTTTGTGCACCAGGGTTGGGGAGGGGGGTGGAGGGGGAGGGGAAGAGGGGGAGGGGAGGAGGGTGTGGGAGGGAAGGGGGGGAGCTGGGAGGGGGGACGGGGGAGGGGCAAGGGGAAGGGGGGAGGGGGGGAGGGGGTGTACAGACAGGTGTGGTCACAGCTGCGGCTAACACCTGTGGTTCACAGATCTTGATCATGCGCAGAGCGCCCCACTCGCTGACTCAACACCCGGGAGGAGCCTGGGAACGTAAAAGGCGGGGGGGGGGCGTATTATAAATAATGAGGGAACCATTGAGACTACTTTTATCGATGACTCCTTGCATAATCAGTCTTAGGTAACACTAGTGTTATTCTTTTTTTCTAAGCATGTCACCGTGTTAATGATCGACTGATTGATTGATTGATTGATTAATTGATGGGTTGAATGACGTCATGAATTATGATATTCATGGGAGCTTTATATTACAGTTCCGCCCTAAAGCAATGTTGCCAGTCCGAGGTACAATGCTCTACATCAGTCATCGCCTTACTCAAACCAGTCCTTGCCCATTCCTAGTATGGTCGAATGCCTGCCTGGCAGATGTTTGACTGGAGATGGTGAAAATGGATCAAACTTAGCACCTCTCACAAGAAAAGCAGATATTCGGTCATTATCTCATTAAATTTGCAATTAATATTGCATTAAATTGTCCCAGGTATTTATATATATACGACTGTTCTTCCTCATTCCACTGCTCCTTGCCATATCCTAATAATTCCGAGCGCCTGGCTAGGAAGCGACAAGTATCAATTTTTAAGTCATTGGTTTGATTCGACCAGGATTCGAACCCAGTGTAAAAAGAAATGTTAGTTGGTTGATATTTCTCATTTTAAAAATATTTTCTTTGTGCTAGTCTGCGGTGGACCGTCAACGTCATAGACCAATGTTTTTAACAATTTTATTTACTACTACTAGTTCACGTTGATGATTGAAATGGGAACATGGGTGTGAGCGGCCGGTGGGGCTGTCTGTGTGGCGATGGAGTTTCTGTCCATGTGTGTGTGAGGTGGTGTGGGTGTGGGTGTGGGTGTGGGTGTGGGTGTGGGTGTAGATAAGTGGGTGATGTGGGGGGTGCAACAGCAGACGTGTTGACATTGCCGCTCGTGCTAAGTCTAGTTCTCTTTGTAGATTCCAGGTGGCGTGGACGTACAGTCGGGGTGTATCTGCCTTTGTTTGTGGTGGCGGGGATCAATCAGCACCGCCCTCCCCCACACCTCCGCCCCCACACAACACCAATGCTGAGGGTCAACCAGGCAGATCTGCTCTCCCGACTGGTTGATTGGTTGTTGGAGTTTTACGTCCTGGCAAACATCTAAGGTCATATCAGGATGGGTCCCGACTTGTGACAGTGTGCACTAATGGTGACTTTATAGTGCAGCCCCACTGGGAAATCAGGCCATCGGCACCATGACCCCGTATCCCACTCAGTCACATTATCATGACACTGAGCCAACCAATCCTGGCCCTATCCTATTAATGGCGAGCGGCCAGGCTAGGAAGCGAAAAGTATCAATTTTATATAAGTCATTGGTTTGACTCGACCAGGAACCAAACAAACTCCCGATCTCCCGCACGCGAGGCCCCTGCTCTCCCGATTCGGCCACTGCACCCAGTTCGTCTATTGGTAGGCAGGTACCTGTATGTATAAAACTGCGGGCACACCAGTTATTCCGTTTTGTGTTTATTTGCATTTATTTCCGTCTCATAAATATGTTTGTTTGTTGTTGTTTTATGTCCTAGCAACATCTAAGATCATATCAGCATGGGTACCGACTTGTGACAGTGTGCACTTATGGTGACTTTATAGTGCAGCACCACTGGGGAATCAGGTCATTGGCACCATGACCCCATATCCCACTCAGTCACATTATCATGACACTGAGCCAACCAATCCTTACCCTATCCTATTAATGACGAGCGCCAGGCTAGGAAGCGACAAGTATCAATTTTATAGACCCCTTTCAATGTTTATAAACAGTGTGTATGCATGTGCAGCTTGACTGCAGACCGAAGGCACACTGCCATTGAGCTTGCCAGTACACACAGTGCAAAACTTAATTTTATTCAAATTAATAGAAATGCAGAACCCTATATTTATAAATTTAATATAATCTGTTCGGTGAATATGTTTACTA
Organism: Branchipolynoe longqiensis; assembly: GCA_030323885.1. Classification (NCBI taxonomy): domain Eukaryota; kingdom Metazoa; phylum Annelida; class Polychaeta; order Phyllodocida; family Polynoidae; genus Branchipolynoe; species Branchipolynoe longqiensis. The sequence goes on from CM059188.1 coordinate 111,651,183, forward strand.
TAGCTGTTCCAAACGGTTTGTTTCTAGGTGGTGTGGTTTTACTTTTAGAGATATTTCACTTTTTCTGTATGAAGATTGCTGACGGCCATTGACAATGCATTGACCTTGCCGGTATGTGCAGTGCAAAACGTCTATTTTATTCAAAATTAATAGAAATGCAGAACCCTAACCTTATCAATTTAATATAATCTATTCGTTGAATGGGTTTTCTATATGTGTTCCAAGCAGTTTGTTTCTAAGTGGTGTGGTTTTAGAGATATTTCACCTTTTCTCTATGAAGATTGCTTATAGCCATTGATAATGCATTGAGTTTGCTGGTACGCGCAGTGCAAAATGTCTATTTTATTAAAAAATTCATAGAAATGCAGAACCCTAACCTTATAAATTTAATATAATCTATTCGGTGAATATGTTTTCTATATATGTTCCAAGCAGTTTGTTTCTAAGTGGTGGGGTTTTAGAGATATTTCACCTTTTCTCTATGAAGATTGCTCATAGCCATTGCGTTTGCAATTGCAGTGTGACAGTGTGTCGTCCTGCAGCCAAAAGGCGCACGCACTGACCTAGATACCTATGCTGACATCATATGAAATAGGTCTATATAAGTCATTGGTTTGACTCAACCGGAAACCGAATGAACTCCCGATCTCCCGCACGCGAGGCCCGCGCTCTATCGATTCGGCACCACGCCTGGGCGTCTATTGGTAGGCAGGTACCTGTCTGTATAAAACTGCGGGCAAACCGGTTATTGCGCTTTGTGTTTATTTGCATTTATGTCCGTCTCATAAATATGTACAACTCAAACTGTTAGAGTTTATTCTCACGGTAAACACGACCCTCGCTCCGTATACACCAATTATTTATGACAATAAATACCCACGCCGAGTGAGCTTTCATGTAGATGTTGGTGTGCTCCAGTATATACACTTCGCGTATTTACCATCAACACTGCCATTACTCCCCGTCCCTTCCACCCCAACGCCTAACCACCCCCTCCCCAAACACCCCGCCTCCCACCCCAACGTCTAACCTCCCCCTACCCCGCTCCCTCCCACCCTAAACCCCTAACCTCCCGCTACCCCAACATCGCCCCCTCCCACCCCAAAGCCTAACCTCCCCCTACCCAACCCCGCCCCTCCCACCCCCAACGCCTCGCCTCCCTCTCCCCCGCCCTTCCACCTCAACGCCTAACCTCCCCTACCCCTACCCCAACCCAGCCCCTCCCACCCCCAACGCCTAACCTCCCCTTCCCCCCTACCCCAACCCGCCCCTCCCACCCCCAACGCCTAACCTCCCCTCCCCGCCTTTCCCCTCAACGCCTAACCTCCCCTACCCCTACCCCAAACCCGCCCTCCCCACCCCCAACGCTAACTCCCCTCCCAACGACTAACCTCCCCCTACCCCAACCCCGCCCCTCAACACCACCAAACGTCTAACCTCCGTCTACCCCAACCCCACCCCCTCCCATCCCAACGCATAACTCCCCTCCCCCGCCCTCCCATCCCAACGCCTAACCTCGGATATCAACGGACTTTGTTCTGTTTCAATCCATTTCCTCAATCCGGTAAAGTGTGACAGGGCCTTTACTGGCATTCACTCAGTCGACACTTTAGCCCTGTTTACACGGGCGATTTAAAACGCTTCATATGAAACCACTTGCCTAGATCGACTCACATTTGGTGTGTAAACGTGGCTCTGTGTCGTTTTAGGGCTGAATCGATTCATATGAAACGTTTCATCTATACCACCTCGCGAGGTAGTATAGACGAAGCGATTCAGCTGGTTCCTGGCAGTGTTAGGGCCCGATTAGGCTGAAATCTAATGAATGCGATCATATTTAACAGAATTACATACTCAAATAATGAAATTTAATTAAATTAACCCTAAATTACAAGCGATATTAACGTAGCAGCTACATCGGCGTCGAATCGACGAGGGTAAAATAAACAAATAGCAGTGCTCGCCGGCTACAGGCAGAACTAAGGCTGCTGGTTCCCGGCGCCGAAACACTTTCAAACTCGCTTCGTGTAAACGCGCCACTACATCGCTTCATATAAATCGATTTGCCTAATTCGCTTCACAATTTCCCGTGTAAACACGGCTAATGTCTGTGAGGTGCTGGCAACAGGCTCCTTATTATCTCGCGCTGTCCAGAACTAAGTCAGTGCTAGTCTGCTTCTCCAACCCTGTGTCTAGTCGCTCTTGGATGTGCTACCTACCGCCATCTTGGAAAGTTTTAGCTTAAAGCTGCATAGTGCGATGAAAACATAACATTTTCAAAACCAAATCAATGGTCTAGATTTTATTCTAGATATCTAACTTAGATACTACTCCCTTTATTACGCATTTGATGCCACATCCAAGGGAATATTGAGTCAATTTAACAGAACCTTTTCCTGCAGAAGCCTATGGTGTCAAAGTTTTGGCATATTTTCCTAAACTAATGTGACGTGTTTGCATTTAAAATATCTAAAAATATAGCCATTTAAAATAAAAGTTACTTGAAACAAAAGTATGGTAGATTACAATGATCAACCTAATATATTGATCTTAGAAAATGACAGAAATTAAAAACATCAGACTATGCAACTTCAAGGCACAAGTGATATTTTCTCTTCTTTTTTAATGGAACAGTTATACTTCTGTGCCTCAGCCACCTCAACGTCTCTGGCTGCAAAGGTGAACATACATAGATCTAACATGCTTCTAATTTAAATGTCTTGTAATACTGACACTCAAACACATGTTACTAAGTTGTGTTGATTTGTTGGCCATGCACCAACAATTCTACAATGCAGACAGTTTGCATGACCTTTTTCACTAAAGTAAAACAAGAAAACATTTTAGCCTTTTCGAGGGCAGCTGAACTGTACCACCTCATAATAGTTTACTAAATAAATTCTATCAATTATTAATAAAACTTTTCTTTTTCTACGGGAATTTGCCGAATTTGGAAATATATGAATGTGAGCTTTTTAATTTAATGAGTGTCTATTGGCAGATAATTGGTTGTCTGCTTTTACATGTAAAAGCGATGGTTTGAACAAACAGCAAACATTTCTCGCCGTGAATATGGCCTATGCTGCCGACACGCCGTAAAGCAACCACCAATCAATCAATCAATCATACTTCTGTGTACTGCTTACCGCATTATAGCTTGCTGTCCATTGAGATAACATGGCTTTTTTTATTTGCCAAAATATACACTGTATGAAGTATACAACGGATCTATTGCCCGCATTGTCCTTCCTGAGTGACAGTAGAATAAGGTGCAACTGCTGTAGGCATTACAGCTGAGAAAAACACTAACTCAGTACTGAGCTTTGTAAGTCCATTTCGTGCTATATATATATTTTAATGCACGAGTGTTAGTAACAATGCACTTGGTTTGGCTTTAGTTCTCAGTTCTCACTAACCAAGAGCTGGCGCCTCCTCCCGCCACTCCTAGTTCCTTGATCGAATCCCAGAGGGCGCCACCCTGAACTCCAACTGGCGCCACCTGCACTAAATATACTGCCAAAAGAAAGCGCCCAATAGACTACATCACGGTTCCAATGGCGCGGTGCATTGTGGGATGCATCAGAGCAAAACAACCCCCCCAAAAGCACATGGCACATGCTAATACACTGGGTGCAGCTATGAAATGTGCTAGTTTCAGCTCATCTCAGCTCTTGTTTGAAACATAGAATACTAACTAAAAAAATATATATAATAAATTAAGATATTAATCTTTTATCCAGCATTGCATTTACATCAATATAATCAGCACATCTTATGCCATGTGCATTTAGATTTAGAAAGATCTAGGCACTCAGACTAGTGTTAGAGCCATAGCCAGACTACTCAATGCATTGTCAATGGCAGTGAGCAATCTCCATACAGAAAAAGTAAAATATTGATAAAACCACACCACCGAGAGACAAACCGCTTGGAACACATATAGAAAACATGTTTAACAAAAAGATTATATTAAATTTATAAGGTTAGGGTTTTGGATTTCTATTAACTTTGAATAAAACTGACATTTTTCAATGCGCGTATAGGCAAAGTCAATGGACGTACGCCTTGGCTTTGCTCCCACGGCCGTTTTCAGCGCATGCGCAGTCGGAACCGTGATGTAGTCTATATTATCTACTCCATGCTGAGCTATGCAAGAATGTGAAGGTTGCTCATTGGTGGATAGCTAGCTACCTGTCTGTTATATCCACACACACTCACCACAAGATGCGCGCGCACCTTAAAAAAAAACACCGGATGGCAGCTGGCATTTTGCTGGGCACCCTGGAACAACACTCCCTGGGTATGCCGGGGGGTTGGTTGGTTGTTGGAGTTTTGCATCCTGGCAACATCTAAGGTCATATCAGGATAGGTATCGACTTGTGACAGTACGCACTCATGGTGACTTTATAACACTGCCCCACTGGGAGACCGGGCTGTTAGCACCATAACCCAATATCCCACTCAGTCACATTATCATCACACTGAGCCAACCAGTCCTTGACCTATCCCATTAATGCCGAGCACCTGGCTAGAAGTCGACAAGTATCAATTTTATAAGTCATTAGTTTGACTCGACCAGGATTCTAACCCATGGATTCGAATCCAACGATCTACTAAAACCGCAGATGGATGCTCATCCCGTCTGGTCACAAGAATGTGAAGGTTGTTCGTTGGTGGGTAGCTAGCTACCTGTCTGTTATATCCACACAGAGTCGACCGGCAGAGATCACTCCCCACAAGATGCGCGCGCACCTTCGTTCTAAACAAAAAAAGCACACCGGATGGCAGCTGGCATTTTGCTGTGCACCCTGGGACAACACTCCCTGGGTGCCCCGGGGGAGATTTACTCTCTGGGTGGAGGCGCTTTGTTTATGTTTGCGTGACACCACCCAGGCACACCTGATAGGTTGATTATCGGAATGCACATTTTCCAGAGGAGCCGTCTGCTCCTGCCACCCACAATGCCACCCAGGTATCTAACACAACAACAGCGGCCTCTAGCGGCGTTGCGAGACGACTCCCCCAGACTATGTGTACTGTGGAACTGTGTGAGTGTATGCATTGGAGGTTCCGCCGCAGATGCACACACTCACACTCACAGAGGCAGTCAAGTCTCCCGATTTGGCGGGAGATCTCCCTAAAATATAGCAAAATAACCGCACACACATCAAGTGTCCCGATTTGACGAGAGATATCCCTAAAACAGCAAAATAACCCCAATTCCCGCTTTTAATTGTATCTCCCGTTAAAGAATCATTTTAGTCTCTTTAAAATTAAAATATATGCCTAGTTTAATGTCAAAATGCACTAGAATACACCAGTTTGGATCACGTCCCCCACCAACTTTCTGGGGAAGCCCCCGCCCCCTGAATCTCCCCTTCCCCTGTGGGAGTGGCTGACCCTCCCCCCAACTTTCTGGGTGAGGCCCCCCCCTAACCCCCCCCCCCCTCCCCATGGGAGGGGCTGACCCCCCCACTCCATCTGTGGAAGGGCTGACCCCCCTTCCACTCCCCTCACGCACCCTCCCCCCTTCGGCTATGCCATTTCTCCCTATTTACAACTAGTGTTTTAGCGAGATCTGCATACTCATACTCTTATCTACTTGGCACCTCATCATCATCATCATCATGCTGTCAGTCGCGATGCGACAAAGACTGCTTTCATTACTTGACTGCCGCTCTCCATTTAGCTCTCTGCTGTGAGAGTTGCGTCCATCTTCAGGTTTCTCTTGATGTTATCCCTGAACCGGAGACGGGATACCAGAAGACAGTTGAAAATAGAGGATCTGCTTTGGTAGCCTGTCTGATGACATCCTCATGAGGTGTCCAGTCCACCGGAGATTCTTTTTGATCAGAAGATCTTCCATAGAGGGCAGCCCCATCCGTTCGAGTATTTCCTTATTCGTCACTTTGTCCTTCCAGGTTAGCCTCATGATTGAACGCAGATGTCGCATCATGAAGGCATGCAGCTTTTTCACCTGCTGTCTGTACACTGTCCAGGCCTCGGCTCCGTATAGTAGGGTGGATAGCACGATTGCGCGGTAGATCTTACCTTTGACCCGAATGGACACATGGTGGTTGTTCCAGAGTCTCTGGCGTAGTCGGCCGAAAGATGCGCTAGCCTTGGCCATCCTCCTCTGTATCTCAGCATCAATGCGTCCATCACTTGATATAGTGCTTCCGAGATAGGTGAATTCCGGAACAGAGTTCAGCTTGTTTCCGTCAACCATGATCTCCTCCTCTCGGGTTCTTGTAGAGTTGGGTTGGTACAGCACCTCCGTCTTCTTGATGTTAATTTTCAGGCCAAACTTCTTTGATGCATCGGAGAAAGCGTCCACTATTTTCTGGGTCTCTTCAGCAGAGTGGGCAACCAGTGCACTGTCATCTGCGAATAGTAGCTCTCTCACCAGTATCTGAGTAGTCTTGGTCTTCGCTCTGAAGTGTGCGACATTGAATAGGTCAGCGCTCTGTCTGGACTGTATATAGATGCCATCCCCCATGTCTCGGAAAGCCTCATCTAGCATTGCTGATAGGAAGATGGAGAAGAGCGTGGGGGCCAGTACACAACCTTGCTTGACCCCATTGGTAACCCCGAACGATTCCGAGACTTCCCCTCCAGCACTAACGTTCGCCATCATTCCTCTATGTAGAGCCTCGATCACTTTTCATGAAAGCTGCCTGCAAAAGTGTTGAAGTGCTGCTGGCTTTTGCAAGTTACCAGCGGCACTCTCTCGGGGAGCAAATAGAGGTTTCACACCGGCAAGAACATGTCAAGACAGGCGCAAAACTATTTGTCCCTGCAGTGGCTGGTCGGGAGATGTTGGGAGTTCCATACATCAACCGCCCTTAATGCTGCCACAGTGACATGGTTTTCTGTTTAGGGTTTGCTCCCTTAGCCTTCGGTTCTGTCAAGGACCTGTACCACAAGGCAGTGGTTTACAACTCTGCAAGGCAGGGGCGTCAAACTCCCTGAGGTATTGCTATACCTGCAATACCTGCATACAGGCAGACATACAGACAGACATACAGACAGACAGACAGACACCCACCCACCCACCTACACACACTTTTTGAGCTAATTGACATTTATAAAACAGAATGTTGCTAGTGATGGTTGCCAGTAATGTTGCTAGTGACTTGGCACCTATGCACTCAGCAATCTGTCTCTATTTGATAGTCTCTGCAAACTGTCATTACACTTCACGTGTGCAGCACATGCAGCGCACGTCCGACTGTGTGTGCAGTCGGAGCATTCTGTGCGTGCAGTTCAAGCCTTGGGTGCACAGTGACAAATTGGAGATGTGAATTTAACATCATTACACAAAGTTCACCAGGCAGAGAGTGGCTTAGGTAGGGACTCCTGGTGACAGGGCATACAGGGTGGTGGTGGTGGTGGTGAGGACAGGGCATACAGGGTGGTGGTGATGGTGGTGGTGACAGGCCAGACAGGGTGGTTGTAGTGGTGGTAGTGGTGATGGTGGTGACAGGGCATACAGGGTGGCGGTGGTGGTGTTGGTAGTGGTGGTGTTGGTGAGGACAGGACATACAGGGTGGTGGTGGTGACAGGACATACAGGGTGGTGGTGGTGGTGGTGACAGGACATACAGGGTGGTGGTGGTAGTGAGGACAGGGCATACGGGGTGGTGGTGGTGGTGGTAATAGGGCATACAGGGTGGTGGTGGTGGTGAGGACAGGGCATAGAGGGAGGTGTTGGTGGTGACAGGGCATACAGGGAGGTGGTCATGGTGGTGGTGACAGGGCATAGAGGGTGGTGGTGGGGTGACAGGACATACAGGGTGGTCGTGGTTATGACAGGGCATACAGGGAGGTGGTGGTGATAGGACATACAGGGTCGTGGTGGTGGTGGTTACAGGGCATACAGGGAGGTGGTGGTGGTGGTGATAGGGCATACAGGGTGGTGGTGATGGTGACAGGGCATACAGGGAGGTGGTGGTGATAGGACATACAGGGTCGTGGTGGTGGTGGTTACAGGGCATACAGGGTGGTGGTGGTGGTGACAGGGCATACAGGGAGGTGGTAGTGGTGACAGGGCATACAGGCAGGTGGTGGGGGTGACAGGGCATACAGGGAGGTGGTGATGGTTATGACAGGGCATACAGGGAGGTGGTCGTGGTTATGACAGGGCATACAGGGTGGTGGTGGTGGTGACAGGGCATACAGGATGGTGGTGATGGGGACAGGGCATACAGACTGGTGGTGGTGGTGGTGACAGGCCAGACAGGGTGGTTGTAGTGGTGGTAGTGGTGATGGTGGTGACAGGGCATACAGGGTGGTGGTGGTGGTGGTGTTGGTAGTGGTGGTGTTGGTGAGGACAGGACATACAGGGTGGTGGTGGTGACAGGACATACAGGGTGGTGGTGGTGGTGACAGGACATACAGGGTGTTGGTGGTAGTGAGGACAGGGCATACGCGGTGGTGGTGGTGGTGACAAGGCATACAAGGTGGTGGTGGTGGTGGTAGTGACAGGGCATACATGGTGGTGGTGGTGTTGGTGGTGACAGGGTACAGCGAGGTGGTGTTGGTGGTGACAGGGCATACAGGGTGGTGGTGGTGTTAATAGGGCATACAGGGTGGTGGTGGTGGTGGTGACAGGGCATACAGGGTGGTGGTGGGGTGACAGGACATACAGGGTGGTGGTGGTTATGACAGGGCATACAGGGAGGTGGTGGTGGTGGTGATAGGACATACAGGGTGGTGGTGGTGGTGACAGGGCATACAGGGAGGTGGTGGTGGTTATGACAGGGCATACAGGGTGGTGGTGGTGGTGAAAGGGCATACAGGGAGGTGGTGGTGGTGGTGGTGGTGATAGGGAGGGTGGTGGTGATGGTGACAGGGCGTACAGGGAGGTGTTGGTGGTGGTGACAGGGCATACAGTGAGGTGGTGGTGGTGACAGGGCATACAGGGAGGTGGTGGTGACAGGGCATACAGGGAGGTGGTGGTGGTGGTGACAGGGCATACAGGGAGGTGGTGGTGGTGGTGACAGGGCATACAGGGTGGCGGTGTTGGATACAGGATGGTGGTGGTGGTGGTGACAGGGCATACAGGGTGGTGGTGGTGGTGACAGGGCATACAGGGTGGTGGTGGGGTGACAGGACATACAGGGTGGTGGTGGTGGGGTGGTGACAGGGCATACAGGGAGGTGGTGGTGGTGACAGGGCATACAGGGAGGTGGTGGTGGTGGTGATAGGGCATACATGGAGGTGGTGATGGTGACAGGGCATACAGGGAGGTGGTGGTGGCGACAGGGCATACAGGGAGGTGGTGGTGGTTATGACATGGCATACAGGGTGGTGGTGGTGGTAGTGGTGACAGGGCATACCGGGAGGTGGTGGTGGTGGTGATAGGGCATACAGGGTGGTGGTGATGGTGACAGGGCATACAAGGTGGTGGTGGTGACAGGGCATACAGGGAGGTGTTGGTGGTGGTGACAGGGCATACAGGGAGGTGGTGGTGGTGACAGGGCATACAGGGAGGTGTTGGTGTGTGACAGGGCATACAGGGAGGTGGTGGTGTGACAGGGCATACAGGAGGGTGGTGGTGGTGACAGGGCATACAGGGAGGTGGTGGTGGTGGTGACAGGGCATACAGGGTGGTGGTGGTGGTGGTGACAGGGCATACATGGAGGTGGTGGTGGTGGTGATAGGGCATACCGGGTGGTGGTGATGGTGACAGGGCATACAGGGTGGTGGTGGTGACAGGACATACAGGGAGGTGGTGGTGGTGGTAACAGGGCATACAGGGTGGTGGTGGTGGTGACAGGGCATACAGCGAGGTGGTGGTGGTGACAGGGCATACAGGGAGGTGGTGGTGGTGACAGGGCATACAGGGAGGTGGTGGTGGTGACAGGGCATACAGGGAGGTGGTCGTGGTGGTGACAGGGCATACAGGGAGGTGGTGGTGGTGACAGGGCATACAGAGAGGTGGTGAGTAAAGGGGAGATCACGGAAGCTGGTATTGATAATGGCGCATGTTTATGTAGAGGAGTTCAGCAGAGTCTCGGAGCTGTGTGATGGGTTGGGGGCGGACGTTGGTGTGTTCTGTGGAGGGCTGTGCAGAACAAGTACCGATAGGAGTATATACATCTGTTATCTGCTTCTTATCACTAAGGGTGGGTGCGGCTCGGCGGGTGAGCTGCTCCCAGCTCGCCCGACTTTGATAAGCGCGGTGCACGTGAGCTGGCGGTATATAACTATGTATATATTGCCATGTAATCCATTATAGGAGCATGAATCTAAACTGATGCACTCGCCCCACTCCCAACCTCCCGCACTGTACGCAAGTGGAATCTGGGGGGAAAACCAAGATGGTGGCCATTGAATGCTCTTGATTCCACTTTTAAAGTCTATTAAACATGGTTTTATTAATTATCCATCCCGAAATGAGCTTGGGTATGATAAAGACAAGTACTTTAGTCATATATGTAGCACTTTAGGTTGCAAATTCATGTGGCTATATCCATAACCCAGCTGCCCGACACTTTTTCTATAGGGTTCTTTAGCATAATAATAACAGCTCTGCGTGTCCTGGAAACAGTGCTGTATGAGTAACTACTCATCATCATCATCATCATCATCATCATGCTGTCGGTCGCGATGCGACAAAGACTGCTTTCATTACTTGACTGCTGCTCTCCATTTAGCTGTCTGCTGTGAGAGTTGCATCCATGAGTTGGTCTTGATGTCTCTCAGCTTCAGGTTTCTCTTGATAGTTTCCTTGAACCGGAAACGAGGGTGCCCTCTCTTTCTGTAACCAGAAGACAGTTGAAAATAGAGGATCTGCTTTGGTAGCCTGTCTGATGACATCCTAATGAGGTGTCCAGTCCACCGGAGATTCTTTTTTACCAGAAGATCTTCCATAGAGGGCAACCCCGTCCATTCGAGTATTTCCTTATTTCTCACTTTGTCCTTCCAGGTTAGCCTCATGATTGAACGCAGATGTCGCATCATGAAGGCATGCATCTTTTTCACCTGTCGTTTGTACACTGTCCAGGCCTCGGCTCTGTATAGTAGGGTGGATAGCACTACTAACTAGGTAACTTATTGTGAGTAACTTATAGTGAGTAAATTGTTGGTCTTTTATGAACTAATGGTGAATACTTTGTGACGAGTAATGCATATTGAGTAACTTATGGTGAGCAATTTATGGTAACTATGGTGAAGAACTTAGGGTGAATATATTGGTTTGTGAGTAACTTATACTGTTATAGTGAGTAATTTGTCGGTCTTTTATGAACTAATGGTGACATTTTGTGATGAATAATGCATATTGAGTCACTTATGGTGAGCAATTTATGGTAACTATGGTGAAGAACTTAGGGTGAATATTTTGTGATGAGTAACGTATATTGAGTAGTTTGTTTGTTGTTGTTTTACATCCTAGCAACATCTACGGGTACCGACTTGTAACAATGCACACTCATGGAAAGTGTATAGTGCTTCCCCACTGGGAGACCAGGCCACCATCATCTGATCCCACTCAGTCACATTATCCTGACACTGAGCCAACCAGTCATTGCCCTATCCTAATAATGCCAAGCGCCTGGCTAGGAAGCGACAAGTATCAATATTTAAGTCATTGCTTTAATTCCATCAGGGTTCGACCCACGTACGGAAGCGTTCGGATCCCCCGATCTCCCCAAAAAACAGGAGACGGACCCTTAACTCATTCGCCTCTCATCTCGTCTGATCCGGTTAACACATATTGAGTAACGTATATTGAGTACCTTATGGTGAGTAAATTCTGATGAGGAATTTATTGTGAATATTGTGCTATGAATAACGCACATTGAGTAACACACATTGAGTAACACCTGGTGAGTAACACCTGGCGAGCAGCCCACCTACAGATGGGAAGATGAGTACAATTCCACATTAACCTCACTCACATACTCTCTTTACACACCTCACAAGTGCTTTGAAAACCCTCCCAGGTATTTATTCTCATAAAAGGAATACACTTTCAAAGCGTGCACTAAAATGTTGTAAACATTTCCTGTATAAATCAATGGCGTACGAGCAGACGATATTAAAATGTGCCGCTTGGTGTCTCTGCGCATGCCTCTTTAATGACGGGACAGACACTGGGTGTACTCTGTCAAAGGGAGGCTAGTGCCACATCTGAAGGAACCCAGGCCGTGTGGGGAGACGTCGGCTCTGGGCAACAAAGGGAGGTATTCACACAAGGCATTACACCTGGGGTATTATTGACCTTAGCAGTTTCCACCACCCAAAATGAACATACCTGTCCCTGGTGGTTTGCGCGCATCTCGCCAGGTGGCGCCGGCGAATGTGTACTATGACTATGAGTATATATAACTCATAGTCATAGTACACATATACTGTGTGTATATATATATATATATATATATATATATATATATATATACAGTAAAAGCTCTCTAACCGACCACCTCCACAGATCGACCACTCCCCTATATCGATCGCTTTATTTGGGTCCCAACAATACCATTCTAAGGATATTCTAACTCTTTAAACCGACCACCTCCCTAAATGGACCACTTAAAGCCGGTCCCATGGTCGGTCTATTTAGAGAGGTTTTACTGTATACCGATCACCTCCACAGATCGACCACTCCCCTATATTGGCCGCTTTATTTGGGTCCCAAACGATGGCCCATACAATACCATTGTAATGATTAAAAACCTCCCTATACCGACCACCTCCGTGAATGGACCATTTAAAGTCGGCCCCATGGTCGGTCGATTTAAAAAAGGTTTTACTGTACATGGATTAAAATGGTGTCTGGCAAACAAACAAAAAATCTACGATGAGGTATCTAAGTATTTCTAATTTCCAGATAGATACCTCATCGTAGATTTTTGTTGTTGATACTTGTCGCTTCCTAGCATGGCAGTGTAAACAGGAGATAATAATAGCGTATGGTAGGACAATAAGGACTGCCCGGTTGCCAGGGGCATCTACCTAATGCCCCTGTCACATTACGGCGTATGGCGGCCGCGTATGTAAAACCTACCGCAAAAATTTGAAAAACGTTGCGGGGTGACGTATGGTGACCTTTGTGCACTGCGGTATCTTTTGGAGCATATGCGTAGCCTATGTGTAACCTACCCCTAGCCTATGGCGGCATATTTAAAGCATATGACGACGTATACTCGGCGTATTGGGACGTATTTTGACGGTTGGAGGTGACAGGACCAGCGTACGAGTAACCTATGCCGACGTACCCCTAACCTATGCGTTACCTATGCCAGCGTATGCATAGTGTACGTCTAGCGTATGAGCCATACGCTGCCATACACTGAAAATTTTGAGCATGCACAACATTTTTTGGACAGACGGGCATAAAGATGGTGTATGATGGCATATGACGAGTGTATACGGCGTATGCCCAACCTATGGCTAACCTATGCATAGCATATGATGGCGTATGACGGCGAATGACGGCATATGGGTCGAAAACCGCATACGCCGGCATACGCTAAACCCATACGCTGTAGTGTGACAGCCCCATTACCCGTTCGGGCGGGTGAAGTTCTCAGTGACCTGCCAGAATGGGCAAGTCATTATTTTTCTGATCGCGTAGTAGCAGATTTCAATTTCAATTGGCTGAGTTTGGCTTGGGCAAGTAGTTTTGCTATTCGAGCAAGTAGAACATTCAGTCACTTGCACGATTGGGCAAGTGGGTGGAAAAATTACTGTCCTACCCTGATAGGATAAGAACGCTGAACCAGAAGTTGCTCCAATAATAGTACAGTAAAACCTCTCTAACCGACCACCTCCACAGATCGATCACTCCCCTATATCGATCGCTTGATTTGGATCCTAAACGATCGCCCATACAAGACCATTGTAACGATTTTTTTTAAACTCCCTAAACCGACCACCTTCCTAAATGGACCATTTAAAGTCGGTCCCATAGTCGGTCTATTTAGAGAGGTTTTACTGTTCATTAACCTACTTTCATTTCCATTATTCTAATATCATAAAATATATTATCTGTGCCGTATTAATATTATTCCCAATGACTAATTATTATTTTTAGATTTTCTACAGGAGGGTCACAACACAGAACACAGAAGGGTTATCTAATCACATAGCAAAATAAAGCTTGTTTTATTAACGACGCCTCCAGAGCACACTGATTTTCATATCATCGGCTATTAGACGTCAAACATATGGTCATTCTGACATATCTACCTGGAGGAAACCCGCTGCCGCCACATAGGCTACTCTTTTCCCAATCATTTAACCTGTACTGACTGTTCTGAGGCTATCTGGGATGGTGTTTGGAGTGCAAAGTACGAAACCAGACTTCCGATAATTTCCTCGCGATTCCCTGAAAAAGCTAAATCTATGAGAGGATAGTGTGTGGTTGTTTTGGTGGAAATCTACACCACCACCCCTGGAACAACAGCGCCGGAAGTCAGCAACACCCGCATGGTGTGATTTATGGAAAAATGCTCAAAATATTCTTTGCATTCTGTGTTATTTAGGTAATAGTGGAGGGTAATTCTTGAAATTGTTAGAATATATATATATATATATATCTTAGGGAAAAGAATTGTTCAACAAATTTCTAATTATTCAAAAAGAATCGTGAATTCTTTTTATATATAGCGATCTCACATAAATATTGCACCCCATGTATGCATCCGATGTGTCTAGGGAAAATGTAGGCTGGTTTGGGGGCACACACGATTATATATATATTATACTTCTTAACAGGGAAATATTCGGAATATTCGGAATAACATCCATGCATAATCGCCTATTATTTTGTTCCAAGATTTGCATATCTGTGCAAAATAAGGCTAAGAAACCCCCAATAAGCTATCCTGCAAATGGGCATGTGGTATGTCACGGCCCACCAGCGGGATGCCCAATGGAAGGTAACCGTGCCAAAAGTAGCCAGATAGCACACCACACAGCTAAGTACAAGCCTATGATATGTAAATAGGAGTAGGCTAGTCTAGTAGTAAGAGTAGAAAAAAATAAAACACATATATGCCAAGAAAATTATAAAAAATTAACATAGACTACTAACCAGACCAACCAACTATCTATCTGCTGCTGAAATGCAGGCAATCAAATACGTTACCAGCAGCTACTGTGTGATAAGATAACACCAATACTACAGCTGGCCAGCATTGAAAACAAGCCTGAATACCCAGGGTATATGCTATGGACACTATAAATACAGCCTCAATAAAAATAAATTAACAAAACAACCGGTATTCAAACATACTAGAATCTCAGTGAAACATTTGAATATTTGGGCATAATACTTAATAGCAATGGCTAACGGCTTCTAAAATGGCAATAGCCTCAAGTAGAATCCTATAACCAGATTCTGGTTCTCGCGAAAGTACAGCAAGAGAGAGAGAGAGGGAGAGAGGGAGAGAGAGAGAGGGAAAATGAGAGAAAACAGAAAGAGAGAGAAAGAGAGAAAGACAGAGAGAGGGAGAAGGAGAGAGAAAGAGAGAGAGGGAGAAAGAGAAAACTACAGAGAGAGAGGGAGAAGGAGAGAGAAAGAGAGATAGGAAGAAAGAGAAAAATACAGAGAGAAGCAGAGAGAAAGAGAGAGAGGGAGGGAGAAGGAGAGAGAGAAAGACAGAGAGAGAAAGGAAGAAAGACAGAGAGAAATGGAGAAGGAGAGAGAGAAAGAGAGAGGGAGAAAGAGAGAAATACAGAGAGAGAGATAAAGATTGGGGGAGATTTGAAAAGTGTGTGCGTGGGATCGGGTAGGGGTCGTATGAGATTGAGAATGTAAGACCAAGTGGAATGGATTAGTTGAACAGATAGGAGCAGAGATTTGTAGCTGATACTAGTGATATCGTTCAACGAAGAGAAGGAAGGGAAGGGTAACACGATAAGGACGGTGGGTATGGAGCGGGAGGTAAGTCGAACACAGTACACATTATAGTTCACGTGAAGGTACGTGGGCAGCTGTATAGGAAGGTGCATGGGAAGGTACACATAAAGGTACAGATAAGGGTACACATAAAGGTACACAGGAAGGTACACAAGCTGATACACAGGATGGTACACAGGAAGGTACACATGAAGGTACACAGCAAGGTACACAAGCTGATACACAGGATGGTACACAGGAAGGTACACATGAAGGTACACAGAAAGGTGCACAAGCTGATACACAGGATGGTACACAGGAAGGTACACATGAAAGTACACAGAAAGGTACACAAGCTGATACACAGGATGGTATACAGGAAGGTACACATGAAGGTACACAGAAAGGTGCACAAGCTGATACACAGGATGGTACACAGGAAGGTACACGTGAAGGTACACAGAAAGGTACACAAGCTGATACACAGGAAGGTACACAGGAAGGTACACAGGAAGGTACACAGAAAGGTACACAAGCTGATACACAGGATTGTACACAGGAAGGTACACATGAAGGTACACAGAAAGGTACACAAGCTGATACACAGGATGGTACACAGGAAAGTACACAAGATGGTACACAAGATGGCACGCAGGATGGTACACAGAAAGGTATACATGAAGGTACGAGGGAAGGTACACAACATGGCACAGATGATGGTACACAGGAAGGTACAGGGGAATATATGAAGGAAAGTACACAGGAAGGTATACAGAAAGGTACACAAGATGGCACAGATGATGGTCCACAGGAAGGTACACAAGAAGGTACACAAGAAGGTACACAGGACGATACAAAGGAAAGTACACAGGAAGGCATACAGAAAGGTACACAAGATGGCACAGATGATGGTACACAAGAAGGTACAGAAGAAGATACACGGGAAGATACAAAGGAAAGTACACAGGAAGGTATACAGGAAGGTACAGAAGATAGCACAGATGATGGTACACAAGAAGGTACACAAGAAGGTTCACAAGAAGGTACTTGGGAAGGTACACAGAATAGTACATGGGAAAGTACATAGGAAGGTACACAGGTGGATATACACTTGGGCCTATGGTTGAATACCCACATCCAGATAACCTCTACACACCTGCTCAGGCCATATATATATATAAATATATTAAATATATATATATATAAAATAATTCTACGTTCTACCTATGACATAGAAGACAAGTATGGTAGCGAGTGGAGTGTCAAGCCCCATGCAGGAAGGAGGTGGAGCGGTGCATGCCGCCCCCCCCCCCCCCCTTTCCGGGGGTAGGGTAGGAGAGGAGGCACTACTAAGCTCATTACAGGCGATATAGGGGCTATCACTATCCCATATATATATATATATATATATATTATATATATAAACAGTTGGCTATTAATGGTTATAGAAGCACATATATATATATATATATATATTAAATATATATATATATATATATATGCTCTATAATTTATTATGGAAATATAAACAAGGACACTAATACTCTTCAGTTTGCTATATTAATTATTATATACCATTTATCTCTCTCTCTCTCTATAAATATATATATATATATAGATATATATATATTTATATATTTTATTATATATATTATATATATATATATATAGGCACCTCCAGTCACGTGACTACGGCATGGGTGAATCCTACGCACTGGGAGAGAGGGCCGGCGTGGGGAGTGTGTGGGTGTGTGGTGAGGGGGGGGGGGGGGCTATGTCACCGCTTTCGCTGCTTCCCGTCGTCACGTCGCCTTGACGACGGCCGCGCCCCGACGCTACGCCGAGGCCGCATTAGATAGGCTGATTAGCGTTGCCATGGTGACAGTGTTACGGTTACTGTCGTCATTAAATGTGTCCTGATCACGTCCTCTAACCGTGTTAGGCACTGTACCGGGGCAAGCAGACGCCATTGAAAGAAAAGCAGAAAAGGCGCCAAGGGGACCGGTGGGGGTGTGGGGGGGGGGGGGGGGTAGTGGCTAGAATCTGTGCACAACCTTTGTCTATGTAGACGGTGAATTTACATTAGAGACTGACTTAGTAGGTGTCAAGTAGATGCGGGTGTGAGTAGGGAGGTTTTCCTAATACACACATTATAAATAGTTGTTGTTGTTTGTTGTTGTTTTACGTCCTAGCAACATCTAAAGTCATACCAGGACGGGTACCAATTTGTGACAGTGCGCACTCATGGCGACTTTATAGTGCTGCCCCACTGGAAGACCAGGCCGCCAGCACCATAACCTGATATCCCACTCAGTCACATTATCCTGACACTGAGCCAACCAGTCCTTGCCCTATCCTAATAATGCCGAGCGCCAGGCTAGGAAGCAGCAAGTATCAATTTTTACGTCATTGGTTTGACTCGACCAGGGTTCGAACCCACTTGGGATCTACCAACAAGGGAGACGGCCGCTCTAACTCATTCGGCCATCCCGTCTGGTCAATTATAAATAGAGAGAAATAGCATGGCCGAAGGGAGGGGGGTGTGTGGAAAATATGGGTAATTTGACTCAGGAGGTGCCAAGTAGATAAGGGTATGAATAGAGATCTCACTAATACACTAATTGTAAATAAAGAGAAAGAGCATGGCCGAAGGGGGGGGGGGGGGGAACTGATTCTTTGGTGGGATCTTGGGATTATTTTGGTATTTTTAAGGGAGATCTCCCGCCAAATTGGGATACCTATGGTTATTTTGCTATTTTTAAGGGAGATCTCCCACCAAATCAGGAGACTTGGGTCCTCTGCCAAGTGTAATTTTAGTGTAAAGCATAGCTAGCTGTGCGAGGAGGTCGACCCGCCCTGAGATGTTGCCAGGCTGTAAAACTCCAATAACCATCCAACCGGTAGTATACATGCACGGATGTTCGTGCACTCGACTCAACCCTCTCCCCGCACACCCACCCACACACACACACACCGCCTCCACCCCGCTGGCATAATTATATAACAGAATTCCTGCGTCCGGAATTAAATCAGGGTAATTCATGGGATTTGGTACAAATGGCGCCTGATTGCTCTCTGGGTTTGCTGCATGGAGGCAGCCATGCCAGGCGCCGAGTCCCGCCTAAAGCCTCGCTCCGCAACGCATGGCATGCCGGGAAATGGACGCAGTCGACAGGCATGTCAATATGGATGTAGTCACTCGGTAGGTTGGTAGGTTGGTAGGTTGGTAGGTTGGTAGGTTGGTAGGTTGGTTGGTAGGTAGGCTGGTAGGTGGGTTGGTTGGTACTGGTAGGTTGGTAGGTTGGTTGGTAGGCTGGTTGGTAGGCTGGTTGGTAGGCCGGTTGGTAGGCCGGTAGGTTGGCCGGTAGGCTGGCCGGTAGGCTGGCCGGCAGGCTGGCCGGCAGGCTGGCCGGCAGGCTGGCCGGCAGGCTGGCCGGCAGGCTGGCCGGCAGGCTGGCCGGCAGGCTGGCTGGCAGGCTGGCTGGCAGGCTGGCTGGTAGGTTGTTTATGTCCTGGCAACATCTAAGGACATATCAGCACGGGTACCGACTTGTGACAATGCGCACTCACGGTGACTTTATACTTGTGCTGCCCCACTGGGAAATCAGTCCTTGCCCTATCCTATTAATGCCGAGCGCCAGGCTAGGAAGCGACAAGTATCAAATTTGTAAGTCATTGGTTTGACTCGACCGGGAATTGAACTCCCAATCTCCCACATGGGAAGCCTACGCTCTGCCGATTCGGCCACCGCGCCCGATATAAGCACTCGGTTTCAGTATGATAATGGTGGTGCTGATTGATGGATGGGACGGCGGGTTGGCAGTGCGCGTGGTGAGCTAGCCAGTCTAATTAGCTCATTCCCAGCTTAATTATTAAAGCCTACATTCCTTACACGCGGTATGCGGTATGCGAATGCGGCAAAAAATCGAAAAGCATCTAAGTCAATGGGGGTGATTCCTTACACGCGGTATGCGGCATGCGGCATGCGGCATGCGAATACTGAATCGGTCCATGTAGCGATCGGGCGTAATGCGAATGCCGAAATGCCCATAGACAACAGTGTTAGAGAAACCTGACACTATGTGTGTGGGTGTGGGTGAAAGGACCCAACCCGTTCGCATACCGCATGCCGCATACCGCATATCGCGTGTAAGGAATGCGCGCTTCAGTCACCCGCCCCTCAGATTAGTCCCAGTTATCCTGGTCTAATGGCTCGGGCATTGGGCTACGTTAGGTGATCATATTGGCATATTGAATTGTGCAGGAGAACATTATGTTAACAATTTACCCTCTGATTTGGTACCGGACGCGGTAGCCGAATCGGAAGAGCGCAGGTTTCCCGTGCGGAAGGTCGTGAGTTCGAATCTTGGTCGATTCAAACCACTGGCTTATAAAATTTATACTCGTCATTTCCTAGCCTGGCGTTTGGTATTACTAGGATAGGGCAAGGACTAGTTAGCTCAGTG
Organism: Branchipolynoe longqiensis; assembly: GCA_030323885.1. Taxonomy (NCBI): domain Eukaryota; kingdom Metazoa; phylum Annelida; class Polychaeta; order Phyllodocida; family Polynoidae; genus Branchipolynoe; species Branchipolynoe longqiensis. The sequence continues at coordinate 111,671,501 of CM059188.1, forward strand.
TCAGGATGTGTGACATTGGGGTCATGGTGCTGGTGGCCTGGTGTCCCAGTGGGGCAGCACTATAGAGTCGCCATAAATGTGCACTGTCACAGGTCGGTATCCATCCTGATATAAAGTTAGATGTTGCTAGGACATAAAACAACAAATATGATTTGGTGACCATTCTGTATTCTAAACTCACTGTTATGTAAATGTAAATCCTGCTATTAATGATATATCATTCTAGAGGTTGCACGTGACGACAATGTTGACATTTACCACCTATGGTGCAACACCCAGCGTTTTTGTGCTAGTCGTTAGTTTTTTTTTGTAAATGAATTTTATTCATATATATCTTTTGTCAGTGCCATAGCACTGGTCTTCCGACTGTAAATGTTACAGGTGAATAGACAGGTAGGCGTGGGTAGTGTGGTGACATCAGGGAGCTTAGGCGGTGTAATGGTTAGCACACTGGTCCGGAATGCCAAGAGATGTGGGTTCGAGTCCCTCTCTAGACGCAATATTTCCCATTTTCATTACCTCCCACGGCACAGGTATAGACATTAGACATTTGTTATTCACAATTTCCATACATCAGTCCACAAAAATAACTATTCTGTTAACATAACAATAGACATTGCAGGAACAACATAGGGATGTACACAAAATGTGTGACATGGTTTATATTGTGGCGGAGTGGTTAGAGTGTCTGACTTTTTTCTAGGTCAGACTCCTAATCTGAAGGTCGGTGGTTCGATTCCCCATGCCCCCACTTCTGCCAATTTGGATTTCCACCGCTGTGTATAACTTACAGCATCATCAAAGGCCAGTTGCTCTCATACCATGTCAATGCGGTGTGGGAGGTTAAAAATCCCTTGGGTCGGTAAAAGTGTAGGCTCGGGCTTTCTATCAACAAACTGTCTAATGGTGAAAACAAGTCTATTCAGGCTTATCCATAATAGGCAGTATAAATCTTCAAGAGAAAAAAAGTAAATGATGACTGAATACTACCAAAAGCAATGTGTTCTTGTGATAATCTAAGTTCAATGGCGGGGATTTGTCGGATCTACCTGACACTGCATAATACACCATAAAAGTTCACTGAGTAGGGGTGTTTATTGGGGTCAGGGTTACAGACCCTTGTGGTGCCATAACACAGGGTTCCCTCCCACCACCACGCCTATAATAGACTGCCCTCAGCCCCTGGGGGGTCGGTCCCCCTGGGGAGGTAGTGGTGAGAACCAAAAGCCGTTTTGTGCACCAAAAGTGTACCGGAACTACATTATGCCCCATTGCCTGGTTATGGGGGCTGGGTTTTCTGTTTGTTTTTGTCATGAAAAGAAAGAGAGAGAAAATGATTTTTACACGCTAGGTGATATATGTCCTGGCTGAGATCTCATCGAGTGTGTCTTTTTCTTTGTGATGAATGTATTTAACTAGCTCATAACGGATAAGTGTGTTAACACTTGTTTTCGCTGTTTGGCAGTACTAATCCAATTTGATTTAAATTATTTGAATTTCGTTTGAGTAATTCTAGTATGGTTATAACAAACCGATGTGCTTAAAGCTGCATAGTCTGATGAAGGATCAAATTTCCAAACCAAAATAGTTATCTTGATTTGATTCTACATATCTTACTTAAATACTGATGCAATTATTAAGGATGTGTTGTCACATAGAAGGGAAAACTGAGTCAATTTAATATAACCTATTACTGCATAAGCCTAATGCCATGTACACACATAGCGTATAGGATTCGCGCATAGGACTCCCGATCAGCTTAAAACTGCAGTCGGGCCGATTCATTTTTCGAATCGGGAATCGCAATCGTAGTGCTAGCGCACACCTACCGTTTTAGCCCTAAAAATTAGTTTTAGTTGTGAATCGCAATCGGTAGGTGTGCTAGGGGAGTGCACACCTCACGATTTTTGGGTAGTTTTAGGTCGTATACGCTATGTGGGTGCGGGGAAAACGATCGTATACGCTAGGTGTGTACCGGGCATAAGGTGTCAGAGTTTTGATATGCTTGCCAATATTAATTTGACACATTTGCACTTCAAATATCTCAAAGGTTAGCCATTTAAAGTAGTAGATATTAGCAATCAATTGAATATCTTTATCTCAGAAAAATTACATAAACTCAAAACCATCAGACTATGTACCTTTATGTAATTAGGTGTCTTGAGCTAACACCACCATCACACTAGTTCTCAAACCGTCCGACCCCGTTCTAAAACAGGCTGTGGTCGGGGTAGAATGTGGCTGCAAGACAATTTTGGGCATGCGCAAAGTTCTGGAGCACCATTCCGTTCTAGCCCGTCCATTCCGTTTGCAAACAGACTGTAACAAGTTGCTACTACGTCCATTACGTTCGCACACAGTATGAGCCCATTCAGCAACATTTTCAAGAAAGTTGTGAGAACTAGTTTGGTGTGATGGAGGTAGTAGTAGACCTACGCAACAATTACTGAATTGTGCAAGATTTGAGAGTAGGCAGTGATAACATTAACAATGGCGACAGTATTCATCCTTCCCATCCTATACTCATGCTGCCACCTAGCGGCACCATCTAGAACTATTACCTCAGTCGCCTCCGATAATTATAATACTGTATAGAGCCCCAAGTGAATCAGTCGCCCGGAAACCCGCAAAGTATGGTTGGTTGGTCGTTGGAGTTTTATGTCCTGGAAACATTGAAGGTCATCTCAGAACGGGTATCGACTTCTGACAGTGCACACTCATGTTCACTTTATAGTGCTGCCCCACTGGGAGACCAGGCTACCAGCAGCATGTCCTGATATCCTACTCTGTCACATTATCCTGGCACTGAGCCAACCAGTCTTTGCCCTATCCTAATAATGCCGAGCGCCTCTAGGAAGCGAAAAGTATCAATTATATAAGTCATTGGTTTGACTCGACCAGGGTTTGAATCTCACAAACTACCAAAGGGGGAGATGGACGCTCAACTTATTCGGCCATCCCATCTGGTCCAACAAAGTATGATGGCCCGGTCACATACACTTTAGTGGACGTAGTTGAACGTACTGGAAGCCAAAGGCCATGTCACATTACAACGCATCTCACAAGCGAGTGGCCAACACGTAAAATCACTTTTTTACGTCAAGAAGCATCAAACTTTTCGGCGCAGGGGGCAAAGTTGGACACATACATACTGTGTACATAGTGTATGGCCAACATATGACCAACATATGGCTAACGTGCCTCCTGGCGAAAAACGCTCGAATTACGCTCATGGTACATTCGCAGAACGCCGGTGAACATTATATACATTATTCGATCGCCAGAACCACACCTCATACGTTACATACGTCAAGGCACACTGGAGAAATGCTACACATATGTTAGACATATGTTAGGCATACGTTATCCAGACATTATCCATACATTGTCAGTATGCGGACTGTACGTTCCCACTGCCTTTAACATAGATCAACGTAGTGCAACGTAGTGAACAACGTTTGTCTAACATACGTCTAACGTACATTGACGTACGCCTAATGTATATGTAAAATCCACATGTTGTCGATGAACGGCGACGTACATTGATGTATACCAATGAGCACCTAATGCACGCATAACGCATAACGACATAGCGGCCAAAAATCATATATGTTGCCGTACATTGGCGCAATGCATCGTAATGTGACAGCCCCTTAACCTAGTTGAACCTAGTTGAACGTACCTACATCCGTACCTCTCCATCATGCTAACTTGGTAATTACGTGGGTAGGCCATGAGTTCCGATTTAATCTTTGGACATGTTCAAAAGAGCGCTACATTAGAGGCTGAATTTGCATCCGTGATGCTAACATACTTTAGTTTACTCTAGCGTGCTCTAGCGTACTCTAGCATACTTGGACGAAGCCCTGTTCACATAGCTGTTAGTGGACGTAGGTGAACGTAGTGGAGGCTAACCTAGTTGAATGTAGTTGAATGTACCGGTATCCGTACCATAACATATTTATCCATACCATAGCGTATTTATCCATACCGTAACGTATTTATCCATACCAAAACCTGCCGAACCTTAACATATTTCAACATAGTTTAATGTACTTACACCACGTTTGACCTATGTTAGCCTCCACTCCGTTCACCTACGTTCACTAATGTGTGGGTGACCGGGGCATAAAGGTCATCCGTCACGGTTCTGTTCATCACGGCGGCCATCTTTAATTTAAAAGCTGGATTCATGGAGTCGGACATGGTGAGTTGATGACAATGACGATAGTACTAACACTGGCCATAACGCTATTGAGTAACAATGATTCTTCATGATCCTGTCATAACCCGGATGTAAAACCTCCAAACTGCCGCATGTAGTAGTGTATTTTCACTCAATTAAATGCAACTAAAATGCCACTGCGTATCGAAGGTAAAATGCGGGGAGGGGTGGGAGAATCACACAACACTACTCGGTGTTTTTTATTATAATATACACACATCATGCCTGCACCTCGTGCCGGGGGTGCGGGACGAAGCTCAGGTGGTAGAGTGTTCACCTGTGAAGATGTGGGTCATCTTATCGATCCTGCTCAGTGGACCCATTTGCAGTTTGGGCTATTTCCCGTTCCAACCCGTGGTTCAAAACCGGTTCATCAAAGGTTGTGGTAAGTGCTTTCCTGTCTGTGGGAAAGTGCATACAAAAGACCCCTTGCTGCTTATCGGAAAGAGTAGCCTGCATGGCGGAAGCAGGTTTCCTCCAAAGAAATATGTCAGAATGACCAAATGTTTGATGTCCTATAGATGATGATAAAAATCAATGTGCTCTAGAGGCATTGTTAAATAAAACAAACTGTTCTTTTTGCACCTCTTGTCAGTGATGTCATTATTTTAGCATTGGGATGGTCATATTAAAGTTGCGTAGTCCGATGGTTTTGAGTTAATGTCATTTTCTGAGATAACTACATTCAAATAATTGTTATAATCTACCTTACTTTAGTTTGAATTAACTTTTAATTTAAATGGTTAACTTTTGAGATATTTGAAATGCAGGCATGCTAAATTAATTTTGGCAAGCTTGCCAAAACTTTAACAGTTTTCTGCAGTAACAGGTTCTATTAAATTGGTGCAGTATTCCCTTCTTTGTGGCATGACATGTTTAATAAGTGCAGTAGTATATAAGTTAGATACATAGAATCAAATCTAGATATTTTGGGGGGTTGGACAATTTTATGCTTTCTTCGGACTATGCAGTTTTAATAACCTCGCATATCATTGGCACATTACTGACCTACTATAAAATCGGCCTCATGTCAGCATCAAATAGATCCTTCCAATCGCAGTAAAATTATATCAAATTAGAATTACTATAATCAGTATCAAATCGTTCTATGCTATTCACACAACTTTCATTCAGAATTAAAAGGAAGAATTCCATGAACACAGAGTGGAATGTTCTCTATGCTATCATTCTTCATCCTGATATGACCTTAGATGTTGCTAGGACGTCAAACAACAAAAACACACACATACACACTATGCTATTAAAGCTGCATAGTCTGATGAAATATCAAATTTTCAAAACGAAACCAATTATCTAGATTAGATTCTATATATCTAACTTAGATACTGATGCACTTATTAAGCATTTCTTTCTGCGTAGAAGGCAATACTGAGTCAATTTAACAGAACCTGTTACTGCAGAAGTCTATGGTGTCAGAGTTTTGGCAAGCCTGCCAAAACTAATTTTCCATGTTTGCACTCAAAATATCTAAAAGGTTTACCATTTAAAATAAAAGTAACTTTGAACTAGTGTAAAGTAAATACTAGTGATCGATCTAATATATTTATCTCAGGAAAAATACAGAAATTCAAAACCATCGGACTATGCAACTTTAAATATGACTAGGCGGCAGTGGCAAACTCTATATGCTGAGCACAGACAAATTAAAATAACGTTGAGAAATGGGAGCGTGGCAGTTGAATGGAATAATATGGGTGTAATGTCTTAATTAATGCAAAAGCATGTGTTAGCGAATCTGTATCCTGCCTGAAAGATTAGTTTCACGAGCAACTGGAAAAGTAAATGCATGTTCAATGTTGACTGCTCATGTATTTGCATACGCAGTCGGTGATCTCTGCATACATTGGAATAATATCTCTGAGTAATATAATAATAATTAAATGTTAAGATTGTGTATGTTTATTACGATATCAATTAAATTCCCTGGATACCTACCTAGTCTGACTCAACTGGCATCAGGCTGCCAGTCAAAAATCGCCCTCTGTATGCTTGTATCAGTAGGTACTGTAAAGTGGGCGTATACGGTGTCCGCAGTGCAAAATTTGACATATTTTAACCCTTTTAAAAAAACTCCAATCTCCACTAATTCTGCTTCATTTGAAATAAAAATTATATGAAATTAAGGCTTATTCTTTTGTCTTTTAGGGTATCTGATTTTTAGTTAGCATTATGAAATAAATTAGAGTCAATGGAAACTTGTTTGGGGGTACCGAGTTTGTTTTCATCCAGTCTGAGCTACTCCCTTCCCTAAAATTGATACCTTGGTGAGCACAGTGACCTGAGCTAAAAATAACCACCAATGAAAGACAGAGAAGAAACTAGGCTTCATTAGCATATCAAGCATGACTGGTTTTAAGTGGGAAATTTGATTGAACTGAAGGAGTGAAAACATTAAGACATCAATCCTCCTTGAAAATTGATCAGGATCGTGCTGAAAATTATATCATCAGAAAGGTCAAGTTTTCCTCTACCTAACCAGAACAATATTTGGTTGAGATTTATATCATGCTCATCAAGGTTGGTCTCAGAAGTGACTGTGTATTCCCATCTCTGCACTGGGGCAACGAATATGGCGTCGATTCAAGCTATCGTGTCGACAGAAAACATGTACGATCATATAGAGCTTTTGATTTAGATTATTTTAGAATAAAAATTAGAGTGATAGTGTAAGTAGAACAGAAGTTATGATGTTTTCAAGAATTTGTCATTGACCCTGCTGATATTCAGTAGAAATTAAGGAATTTAGCAAGTTTAGCCTGAAATATCTGAAAGAATAACAAAGGTAATGGTCTGGAAAAAATTGAGCCTGCTATTTGTGCTCTAGAGAATGAGATTCCTTAATATCGGACAAATTATATGCAACATAGCTTCTGGGCTGGGGCCTTAAAAACCTAGATTTGCCTAATTTGGAAATTTGCACAAATAAGTGCAAAAAAATGAATGTTTAAAACCTCATAATTTCGGAAGTTGTCAACAGATCTATATAAATTTTATATATCTGGAATCGAATTTAGAAGATATATACACCTATCTAATTTTAAACACTGAAATATTAAAATAAAAAATCACTTTGGAATACCTAGTATCAGTGAAAATACTAAAACCTCTCTAAATCGACCGACCATGGTCCACTTAGGGAGGTGGTCGGTTTAGGGAGTTTTTATTTTGTTACAACAGTATTGTTTGGGCGATCGTTTGGTACCAAAATAAAGTGATCGATATAGGGGAGTGGTCGATCTATGGAGGTGGTCTCTTAGAGAGGTTTTACTGTATACTCAAATATATCGAATTGGAGGAAGTCAATATTTGTATCATTTGAAAGTTCATTTAGTGAAGACTCGATGGCCGAATGAGGTGACCGTCAATCTCCCATTTTGGTAGGTCCTGGGATTCAAGTCTGGCATTACTAGGATAGGGCAGGTAGCAGTGGAAGGAGGAAGACCAATTGTCTGCGATTAAAATTTCCCCTGTTCAATCAACTAATCTATAACAACATTTTTAAAAGAGGAAATACGAAGTGAACATAGTTCACACCATTGGCATGTGCTGGGTTGGGTGGCTAGTTGGTGGTTGAAGTTTTACATCCTGGCAACATCTAAGGTCATATCAGGACTGGTACTGACTTGTAACAGCACACACTCATGGCAACTTAATAGTGCTGCCATACTGGGAGACCAGGCCACCAGCACCATGACCTGATGTCCCACTCAGTCACATTATCCTGACACCATGCGAACCAGTGCTTGCCCAATCCTAATAATGCTGAGCGCCTGGCTAGGAAGCAGCACGTATAAATTGTTATGTCATTGGTTTGACTCAACCTTTGGTTCCAAACCTACGATCTACCAAAACGGGAGACGGACGCTCAACTCATTCGGCCATCCTGTCTGGTAGCAAGTGCTGGGTTATACCTCAAACAAGTCATCACAAAGGCGCTTGAGACACATCATCATATTGGGCAATAACTGCTTAATATCCTCCACCTAATATATTGCATTATCTATTTGTATTTGAAATCAGATCAAATCAGACATGCCTTTTCTCCTCGATCCCACAAAACAGATTTCAGATTTCGGAATGAACTTGGGGCGAGTTAATATTATGCAAATTTATGCAAGAAGACCAAAACCTTGGTGAAATCCTCAGATATTCAATTCGCTAAAAAGAACATGCGTCTTCATGTAAGATGAATGCAGACAGCGGCGACATAACTCAGCCACGGTGGCCGAATCGGGAGAGCGGGGGCCTCGCCTGCGGAAGGTCGGGAGTTTGGTTCCTGGTCAAGTCAAACCAATGACTTATAAAATTGATACTTGTCACTTCCTAGCCTGGCACTCGCCATTAATAATAATAGAGTAGGGAAAAGACTGGTTAGCTTAGTGTCAGGATAATGTGACTGAATGGGATAACGGCCTGATTTCCCAGTGGGGCAGCACTATTAATGTTGCCATGAGTGTGTGCTGTCACAAGTTAGTACACATCCTGATATGACCTTGTTGCGAGGACATAAAACTCCAACAACCAATCAACCTTGTCGCGATTGTCTTCAATAAACGTCATTCCATGCCTTAAACCACGCTCCGGCCTCTTCAGTTTGGCAATGATCTGTCATAATGCCATGAAAGTAACAATGCACATGAATAAACCATTGTGTACAGCCAGCAAGGACATGTCTCAAATTAACCTTGACTAGAGAAGGTAAACCCCCCAATGTGTTGCTACCTTGTTGTGGTGGGGAGGCTTGTGTGCCTCCGTGACCATGAGAGCTATACCGGTGGGGGCTAGGCCCCTGGCAGGTTTAACCAACCCGGGCAGGACTCATGGTAGAGGACAGACTAAGAGCAGCAACTGGTCCTCCAGGTTGGGGGTTGGGCATGAGGCCAACAACCCCACCCCGGAAAAAGAACAACGTTACAGAATCACAAACAAGAAACTCAAGGCCCAGGACCGGGAAAACTGCAGAGCCCTTGTTTGTGGCCTATGCCCAAAGTTGGGCGGTAGGCGAGACGTTCATCTACGACATGGCTGAGGAGGTGTTTGTGTGGATGGGCACTGATGCCTCAACGGGCGAAGAAGAAGAAGAGAAGGTCAAGAATGAAGCCGTGCATGTGATTTAAGTCGATCGCAGTTCAATGGCCGCGGTAATATCAATCAGAATGCAGCTTTATGTACCTAGATGGTTAATATTCAGGTGAAGGAAGACCAGCATTTGCTAAGTGTATTCAAGCACGTTTGTAACCTTCAGGATGGCTAAGTGGTTAAGGCGCCTGCGTCCTGTGGGATTTATCTCCAGCCGTGTCAAAACAAGACAGGTTCTATTAAATGAATTCTGTATTCCCGTCTGTGTGGTGGCAAATGCTTGATAAGTGAGTGCACCAGAATCTAAGTTAGATATGTAGAATCAAATCTAGATAATTGTTTTGGTTTAGAAAATTTGACACCATAGACTTCTGCAGTAACAGGTTCTGTTAAATTGACTGAGTATTGCCTTCTACGCAGAAACAAATACTTAATAAGTGCATCAGTATCTAAGTTAGATATGTAGAATCAAATCTAGATAATTGTTTTGGTTTAGAAAATTTGATGTTCTCATCGGACTATGCAGCTTTAATTAAAGGAGGTGACTTTTCATAATGACTCCATTATTTATATGTGCCGTGCAAGGTGGGTTGTGGTCGCCGTATGGTGACTGTACAATTTTATGCTCACCAGAAGGGGTTGTGGTTTTTAAAGTTGTAGTTATCTTAACTTGGGAAAATCGCAACGCCCTAGGCCGCAATCACACCAGAAGGACTCCACAGCACCATATGGTCACCTTTGTTGACATCAATAAAAAGGTCGTAAAATGAATATCAAAATGGTACAAAATTTGTGTTTGTGTGATCAATATATATAGAAAGTTATGACGTTTTTATATATTAAATATGTGCACAAAGTTCAACATAAACCACAAGGCGCCTTGCGGTGACCGTACGATTTGTGAATAGATAAACCGCAGATCCCACCGTTGGACTCACCCCCACCGGTGTGGTGGTTTCAGCGTGTTCCCGTGCTCAGAGGTGTCCCTCGCTTCTGCGCTGCTTCTGCGCATGCGCGGATTTTGCATCAACTCGGGTCACCTGAGCCACTTATTGGCGCATGCGCACATCCTACAAACTCGGGTCGAATAATCGAATACGCTTCTCCGCGCTCGGGTGGACAATCTTTTTTTTTTTTTTAATAACCGATAAAAATACAGCAAAATAGGATTTAAAGTATTTTATGATGGCCCAGTTTACCTATATTTCCATTTAATTAATCTAAGTTATTCTTTTTTTGCACATGGCACGTGTATTTGTCGACTCCACTCGCCGTGTTCTATTTGAATTTCTGACGACTCGGATGACCCGAGTCGCCCGGGTAGTGTTAATCGATTACGGCCATCCTTATTAGATTCTGACGCATGCGCAGAAGCGAGGGACACCTCTGAGCACGGGAACACGCTGAAACCACCACACCGGCACCTAGCTCCATGCCGCCGTACCTGATGCCCTCGCCCAGCGTCCCTCCCGGCCCCCTCCCGGCCCCCTCCCGGCCCCCTCCCGGCCCCCTCCCGGCACGCATGCGCCGTTCCCCGGGCAGGCATCTCCCCGGCTCTCATTGATCCTCAGATCGACCCACTTCCGTGGATAGCAGCAGCTTCTAACCCCCGCCCACCGGAACTCACACCCACCCACCCGCCCGCCCGCCCGCCCCCGACTCCTCACCCCCCGAAGCCCTTGTGTCCGTCCGTCCCTTGTTGAGGCTGGTTTCTTGGTTGGTTGTTGGGAGTTTTATGTCCCGGCAACACCTAAGGTCATATCAGGACGGGTACCGACTTGTGACAGTGGGCACTCATGGTGACTTCATAGCGCTGTCTCACTGGGAAATCAGGCCGCTGGCACCATGACCCAATATCCTACTCAGTCACATTATCCTGACACTGCGCTAACCAGTCCTTGCCCTATTCTATTCATGGTGAGCGCCAGGCTAGGAAGCAACATATATCAATTTAATAAGTCATCAGTTTGACTGGGAACCAAACTACCAAACTCCCAACCTTCCGCCCGCGAGGCCCGCGCTCTACTGATTCAGCCACCGCGCCCGAGGTAACCCTTGTCCGGACAAGCCCCTCGATACCCCCAGGCCTATTGTCCCACCAGCAGCCTGCACCGACCCGTTGTCAGCTCTACCCGACGTTATGAACAGCTTGGTCCGGTAATGATTCTGTAGTGGTCTACATTGACCTCTCAGGCAAGGAGCCACATAACCAGGTAGGTTGGTAAGGTGGTAACATCAGGCAGCCTAGGCGGCGTAATGGTTAGGAGACTGGCCCGGAATACAAGAGATGTAGGGTTGATTCCCGTTCTACATGCAATATTCCATCACCCCCATAACACTGGTTGCCATGGCCATGATCTTGTACAGGCTAGGTGCTGTATGGTTGTTGAACCTACCCTGTGTATGTGCATTGTCTGTATGTATGTGATTGTAAGCATTAAATGACCATTTAAAAGACTTACAATTCCAGCGGGATGAGTGTAGTAGTCTTCACTGACCTCTCGGACAAGGAGCCACACAGCCGGGTAGGCCTGGGTAGGGTGGAGACAACATGGAGCCTAGGTGGTGAAATAGTTCACAGACTGGCACGAAATGCAAGACATGTGGGTTCGATTCCCGCTCTAGGCGAAACATTTCCTATTTTCATCACCCCCATAACAATTCTGAAGATTTATTTATATTAGTCCCTCAAATTTTCAAAACCAAAGCGATTATCTAGATTTGATTCTCCATGCGGAAAGTTGGGAGTTCAATTCCCGGTTGAGTCAAACCAATGACTTACATAATTAATACTTGTTGCTTCCTAGCTAGGCCCTTGGTATTTTTATGATTGAGCAAGGGCTGGTTGGCTCAGTGTCAGGATAATGTGACTGAGTGGGATATTAGGTAATGGTGCTGGCGGTCTGGTCTCCCAGTGGGGCAGTACTTATAAACTTGCAATGAGTGTGCACTGTCACAAGTCGGTACCCACCCTGATATGACCTTCGACGCAAAACTCAAACAAGCAAACAATGTGTACTAGTGTTTGTGGTGTAGCTTGTATTAAATGTAGTTTAGCCATGCGCCTATACAGATTGTTTGTTTGTTGTTGTTTTACGTCCTAGCAACATCTAAGGTCATATCAGGACGGGCGCCTATACAGAGAAGCCACTTCTGGATTGTTCAGTCACTGTGCGGCCATTCCTCCACTCAACTTGCACTCAGCCTTCGGCGTCAGACTGTCTCTTTGAAAAGAACAGCCAGACCTTGTCGACTGCTATCACACAGCCTGCGCTCAGTGAACACATTTGCAGTTTGGGATATTTTCCGTTCCAAATTGTGGTCTACAACTGGTTCATCAAAGCCTGTGGTATGTGATGTCCTGTCTGTTGGAAAGTGCATATAAAAGAGCCTTCCTGCTTATTGGAAAGAGTAGCCTATGTGGTGGCAGTGGGTTTCCTCCAAAGAATGACCATATGTTTCACGTCCAATAGCCAATAATAGAAATCAATGTGCTCTAGAGTCGCTGTTAAATGAAACACACTTTTTCACACAGCCTGACTAGTACTGTGACCAACTATACCCACCAGGGTGTTGATAAGTGGGTGGGGAATGGGGAAGAGGCGGGGGGGGGGCTACTTGTGTGCGATGGGCTTTCCATGGATCTTCCAGCTAAGAAGGCCACTTCCGCCGGGTCCTTCCCACTCACCGGCTTAACCTACAAACTCATCAGAGCTGATTTGCGGCTCTGAGAATAAATCCAGGCTGCCCTAATCAATTTTCCACCCTCGCTACACGATTGCACAGCCTATTGGTGCCTAGTTAGCTACTGTTCTCATTGCACGGATTCATTTGTCCTCACGAAGAGCCCCCCCCCCCCTTCCCTCCTCCCCATCAAATACTCACACAGTGTGCAGCTGCCTAGTTCTACAGATCTAGTCAACCGCTCACATCGTCCCGCATTGAACAGTTCACACCGTCCACACCCACTAACTGAGCAGCTCACACCGTCCCACACCCACACAATGAGCAGTTCAAACCATCCCACACCCACTAACTGAGCAGCTCACACCATCCCACATCCACAGAATGAGCAGCTCACACCATCCCACACCCACTAACTGAGCAGCTCACACCGTCTCACACCCACACAATGAGCAGCTCACACTGTCCAACACCCACACAATGAGCAGTTCAAACCATCCCACACCCACTAACTGAGCAGCTCACACCGTCCCACATCCACAGACTGAGCAGCTCACACCATCCCACACCCACTAACTGAGCAGCTCACACCGTCTCACACCCACACAATGAGCAGTTCAAACCATCCCACACCCAAACAAGGAGCAGCTCACACCGTCCCACACCCACAGAATTAGCAGCTCACACCACCCCGCACCCACACATTGAGCAGCTCACACCATCCCGCAACCACACAATGAGCAGCTCACACCGTCCCACACCCACTAACTGAGCAGCTTACACCATCCCACACCCACACAATGAGCAGCTCACACCGTCCACCACTCAATAACTGAGCAGCTCACACCATCTCATGCCCACACAATGAGCAGCTCATATGGTCCCACACCCACTAACTGAGCTGCTCAGACCCACACCCACACAATGAGCAGCTCACACCTTCCCACAACCACACAATGAGCAGCTCACACCACCCCACTCCCATACAATGAGCAGCTCACACCATCCCACACCCACATAATGAGCAGCTCACACCATCTCACACCCATACACTGAGCAGCTCACCCCACCCCACCCCCACCAATGATCAGATCACACCATCCCACACCCACACAATGAGCAGCTCACATGGTCCCACACTCATACAATGAGCATCATACCCAAACAGTGAGCAACTCATACCATCCAAGGCACCGTACTACTTCTCGCTGAGTGCATGTTGTTCCACCCACCCACCCCATCCACGGCTCGCAGCCCCGGCGTGCACCCATGGGTGCCGCGGAACAGGAGGGAGCAGCTCGTGGCTAATTTGGCTGACCCTAATCGCGCGGGCATGCATGCGGAAAGTTATGGCGTGCAAAGCGCGGGTCGGGGATTATTGTGGTAATTGGCCACGAGGGCCAACCGCTACTAGGTGTCGCCTCGGTAGAGCTTTCGTCACTTTTAGGTAAGCTATCGAGAGAGCAAGACGTCTACAGGAGCAGCTCCCACCGCTGGGTGAGCCGGGGCAGGGGTGCCACCGGACACACGACCAGTAAGTAGACACCCATTCTGGGTGAGCCGCCACGGGCAAGGCCTGCGGGCTCCAGTTTACACTAAAAATCGAGAGCACTCCCCATTCCCCACTGCTTTAGCACTGACTGGGTTTCCCAGCCAGGGGGGCCGGAGGATCCATGGGATCTCCCCACAAAGTGGGAGGAGGAGAATTTATTCTACCTCTATCTAGGCGGCCATGGGCCCACCTGCACACATCCCCACCTGCACCCAACCCCCCCAGGCCGGGCCGGTTACAAGGGACGCATGACCTAGAAGTCACCAGGTGTAACCGCGCACCTTGGGCGCCGAGTCTAGTAATACAGAGGTCACGGGAGGGGGACCAGATGAGCGGAGAGCGGCTCAGAACTAGCCCCAAAGCCGCAGTGCAATTAAAAAATAGCCATACGGTTATTACCTAACTGACAGAGCAGCAGCAGACACTCCTGCTCACAACATGGCTCACTACATCTCGCGCTCCCCCTCACCGGCCAATTCGGACAAAGGCCCGACGGAGCCTGAGAGCATCCTTGCTGGCTTCTTCGAAGTGGTCGAACAGCAATGTGTAATTTCCCCACTGGGCGCACTTCATGACCCTCTGCAACACGAATCTGACTGAGGTTCGCAGATCGATATGGAAGTGGGATCACAGATCGGCTCCAGAGCAGGCACACTGACCAGAGACGAGCGGCGCGAGATGGGAAAACCGCCAACATCAACAGACATGGTGGTGACCAGGGACGGGAACACCAAGAGGCTAGTGTTGGCCTCTACCTCCCCTACCTACACACTGCCACCGCTAGGCGAACTCCACTGGGGCCTACGCATGGTGGTAGCAGACCTTGGGCAGACCTTTAAGCTAACATTCCTTACATGTGGTATGCGGTATGTGGTATGCGGCATGCGAATGCGAATGTGGCAAAGAATGGAAAAGCATCTAAGTGAATAGGGGTGCTTCCATGCCTCCAAATGCGAATGCGAATGCGGCAATTGAATCGGTAGAACCAATACTGTTCCTTCACAAATTTGGAGGAAAAACCCCAACAAATGTTGGGGGTTGACATATATCTATGCCGCATATATGACATTCGCTAATAGGGCCAAGCATGTCTGCATGCCTGCGCATACCAGCATACCTGACAGCGTTCATAAGGAATCTTAGCGTTTAGCCCACCACACCATCCAGCGGCCGGGATCAGTGAGAGGGACCTAATTACTTTAATGCCTCTCCCACTATCACGGTAGCTGTGCAGTGCCACACCCACAGCCGCCCCCCCCCCCCCCCCCCAACCAGTGACGGGGCCGCCACACTAGTAACCCTTCACCATCCGAATCGGTAGAGCGTAGGCTTCCAGTGGCGGAAGGTAGGGAGTTCGATTCCCGGTCGAGTCAAACCAATGACTTACAAACTTGATACTTGTCGCTTACTAGCCTGACGCTCGACATTGATAGGATAGGGCAAGGACTGGTTAGCGCAGAGCCAGAATAATGTGACTGAGTGGGATATCAGGTCATGGTGCCAGTGTCCTGGTCTCCCAGTGGGGCAGCACTAAAAAGTTACCATTAGTGAGCATGCACTGTCACAAGTCTGTACCCGTCCTGATATGACCTTATATTTTGCTAGGACGTAAAACTCCCACAACCAACCAGCCAACCAGTCCGGATACCCGCGTGTAGATAGCCTGGTGGCCGTTCGATCCGGGTACACTCTCTCTTTCTCAGAGTCAGAGCCCTGCATCACAGCAATAACAAAAAAGAACCCCCTTCCATCTCCAGTGTTTGCTGCGCTAAAGCGGCTGTCACACCTCGCCGGATTGAGCAAC
This sequence comes from Branchipolynoe longqiensis, assembly GCA_030323885.1. Lineage (NCBI taxonomy): Eukaryota > Metazoa > Annelida > Polychaeta > Phyllodocida > Polynoidae > Branchipolynoe > Branchipolynoe longqiensis. Next base: position 111,687,866 of record CM059188.1, read on the forward strand.
GGACCGAATTGTCTAGTCGGGTGGTGACAAGTATCAAAATGTATTAAAATGTGTCAAAATGTTGCACTATCGAGTCAATGGCCACTGGACGAACGGACATGAAATGGACATGAAACGGACATGAACGGATAGCCAACGGATGAAACAAACTCAAACCGGACAAGAACCATAGACATCATTCCGGCGGCATCCGATCCTAGTTTTAAGCATGTTCAAAACTTGTACGGACACAAAACGGACTTTGTTCGGTTTGTGTCCGTTTCCCCCAATCCGGTGAGGTGTGACAGGGCCTTTATACCCCTGTCACACTATGACGTAATGAGCCAACGTGAGCCTGACGTGGTCATTTTTCGTCATTACGTTGATGTATCTTGGGTACTTACATTATGATGACATCAGAATGACGTTAGAATGACGTCGAGCTACGTCACCATTACTCGTGTTAACGTTGGAGTTACGTCAACGGTTTATGTGACATGTTCAAAACTTCTTCTCGCCATAGCGCTTGAACGTACGTTTACGTCGCCGTGTAGTCTGGTTTCACGGTTCAGTGAACGTCAATGACGTTAAACACAGACATTACTTCCAACGCTGCTAACTATCGCTTTCCAGACTACGTCCCACAAAACGTAGACTGCCACATTACAACCCACTGTTGACATATTCCCATGGGCGTAATGGAAACGCAATGAGAATGTCAGGAGAACGTCAGGAGAACGTGCATTCAACGTATGTTCAACGTCTTATGAAGTATGTAAGTCATGTAACGTTCTTCTGGCGATGGAATAACGTTCATAACGTTCCGTTAGCGTAATGACGTTGTCTTCTCTCTTTGAACGACGGTATCACTACGCTTTACCGACGTTACGCTCTCGTCCACTACGCTGCATACACGTTCAAGTTGTGCCCAAATTTGCATACTACGCTGAAAAGTTCAACGTTCTTCACGTTCTCTCTACGTTGACGTCGTTACATCGTAGTGTGACAGGCCCATAAAGTATGAATATACATCACCACGTCGGGCACAGTTTCCGGTAGGTTCACGGCGCATGCAGCATGTGACTTGGCTGCCGCCAAACAGATCTGGGCTTCTGGGTCATGCGTGTACTGATTAGCACCATGACCGCCCTTAGTTTTTAAAAACGCGGTGGCAGTGCCGGAGAGGCATGTGGGTCTGTAGCGTTTGGATACGGCCTAGCATGACGATGAGTACACTTACGCTCGAACTCGGGTTATGTATTGTTTTCTAATGCTAAACAAAATATGTTTAATGGATATTCTTATGAGCAGTGCATACCCAGATGTCGATAGTTACACAATGCAATTACCACCAACAGACGCCCGTCCTGATATGACCTTAAATGTTGCCGGGACGTAGAACTCCAACAAGCAACCAACACAACACTGATATTGGGAGAAGGGGCCCCTTTAAGTTGAACCATTCAAGTCGTATCAATTAGTGAAACCAGGAACACACACAGGGACATAACTGACGAGAGAGGGGACAGTTCCCCCCCCCCCCCCCCCCAAAAAAAAAAAAATCCAGTATGTAACCTCCCTGAAATGGCTGGAAATGGCATTTCAGAACCTCTAGATTAAAGAAATTCCACTCCACGAGTGTCTTGTTTGGAGGGGGGGGGGGGGGGGGGGTTCTGGGTTGTATTTTTTTGGTTTTTTTTTGTGATGGTTAATTTACCCTATCTATAACGAGTAAGTCACATCGCGGCTTGTTTTCATCACTGAACAGGAATTGTCTCAATTTACCTACCTTGTGCCTTGCGCCTTCGGCACTCATCCAATCCAAGAATTTATCTGCCCGCTCCCCCCCCCCCCCAAACAGAAATGTATAGATATGGCTATGGCACCCCCGTAGGCTTTAAATAATTTGACTCACAGGAGACACAGGCACTGGCAATTGCCTGTCGTATCACACACACACATCACCAAAGCTTTGTAGCTCGTTTATAATACGGCCATATAGGCTTACATTATTTGACGCTATTAAATATACATAACTTTGTGTTTTTACTTGGGCCCTCCCAGCCCCTCATCCATCTTCACTGCAATCTGATTAGGGTAATCATATCTGGTGGTTGTGGTTGTGGTGGCGAGGTGGGTCTGCCTGTTGCTGTCAGCTCAGGCCCGTCTCCATCTTCCGACCCCCTCCCTCCTCCTCCTCCTCCTCTTCCTCCTCCTCCAGTCATGCAGGGTGTACTGATCACACCCCAAGCACCCTCAGCAGGTGCCACACCCGGACACCTGCCAGCCACAGTAAGTCCCTAGTGCTAGCACCCGGAACACTCCGGCCAGTCCGGGGTTGTGTGGAGGGAGGGGGGGGGCGGGGAGGTGGAGTGCCCATACACAGATGCCAACCTCGTCCCTTCGCGCTTACATTAACCAAAGATCCTATAATACTAAGACGGCTCACTCCCTATCTCTCCCATGGTAATGTAAATTTTGCAGTGTGACCTTGTGGTGGGTTTGATCAGCCCGGCTGCTGGTTGGTGTTTCACATGTAAACACATACAATTATATTATACATGAGATAGGTAAGTATGAATACTCATCAATATGAAATTGCTATGAACAAATACACATCATCATCAACATCATCATCATCATTGCCATCATCACACATCTTTCATATTCATATATATATTTATACATATAATATAGCAACGTTTAACCAAGAGAACAGCCGGTGCACCAAGTGGTGGGTTCGATCATTTTGATTACACAGTACAGGCTGAGTGAGCCGTCTTAGTATTATAGGGTCTTTGCATTAACACACTCAAGGACTGCCTTAAATACAACCTGAAGAGTATAAATGTAATATCAACACTACAATCTGGGAAATAGTGGCCAAAGACAGGAAGGAGTTCATGGGATGCTTCCCTTCATAAAGGCACAACACAGTTTGAAACTGATCATATATCTCAAGCTAAAGAAAAGATTGTCTCATTCATCTCCCTGACTCTCTGACAGCTACACATGCATGTCCAACGTGCCACCGCACATTCCAAGCACAAATTGGACTCATCAGTCATCAACGAGTTCACAACAAATGATGAATTGCTGTCATCATCGCCACCGATGGACAACCAAGAAGAATTCATTCACATCAGACCAGGCATCCCGATAACAGAATATGCCTTCCATAGAAACCGGGTTACATGCTCCTTTCGCTTCACACACTCCCCCAAAGTGTAATGGTTGGTTGGTTGCTGGGGGTTTTACAGCCTGGCAACATCTAAGATCATATCAGGATGGGTACCGACTTCTGACCGTGCACTCATGGTGACTTTATAGTGCTGCCCCACTGGGGGATCAGGCCATCAGCGCCATGACCTGATAGTGATATCCCACTCAGTCACAATACCCTGACACTGAGTTAGCCAGTCCTTGCCCGAGTGGCTGGCTAGGAAGCGACAAGCATCAATTTTTAAGTCATCGGTTTGACCTGTGAGTTCGAATCCCAGGATCTACTAACATGGGAGACGGACACTCAATTAATTCGGTCATCCCCTCTGTTCCCAATTGAAATGTGGTGCACGAGTATAGTATAGTATAATAATAATATAGTATATAGTGTTCTCTGTGGCAGAGTGGTTAGTCTCTGACTTTTTTTCTAGGTCGGACTCCTAATCTGAAGGTCGGTGGTTCGATTCCCTGTGCCCCCAACTCAGCCAATTTGGATTCCCACCGCTGTGTATAACTTACAGCGTCATCAAAGGCTGGTTGCTCTCATACCATGTCTATGTGGTGTGGGAGGTTAAAAATCCCTTGGGTCAGTAAAAGCGTAGGCTCAGACTTTCTATCAACAAACTGTCTAATGGTGAAAATAAGTCTATTCAGACGTATCCATGATAGAAAAAAACTAAAATAAATGGACACCTGGAAGCGGATGGCACCATTATATAGACCCACTACAGCCTCAACCCATCCTTAGCTCTAGCAGCAGTGCCGCTAAATTCCGCCAGAAAACGCACCCACACATAGCGCACTGTGTGCCTCAGCCCGCCTAATGAATATTAGATTGCTCCAGAGCCAGAGGCTGAATGGATTCATTGCGTTGAAGTAGCACGGGTGCAGATCGCTGTTGCCATCACAGTGGCGCCGCGCTAATGTCTCCTTCGATATTGTGCCGTTAAAATAGGCCGAGCCGGTCTGCTACTGCTACAATGATATCTTAGCTTAGCTATCCCTTTGGTAGCCAGCCCTCTGGTGTCCGTAGGTTCCTGGCGGGTGGAGGTGTCGCCGTGTTGACTGGACGGCACCGGCCTGTATAGCCCACATTGCGGGCAAACCAAGCCAGTCGGCATTGCCTGCATTCAGGCAGCAGCCACAGCGCAGAACCCCCCATCGCCACCCAACTAGGCCGCCCCGTCCCCACACCCCGCTGATGCCGGAGCTCGCTGCCTCCGTCCCCGCCCGGCCGCCCATCCCTCCCTCCCGGCCCCCTCGCTCCCCGCTCCCCACTTGCTGCCAGCCAGCCTGCAAGCAGGGCACGGCGAGGTGGCAGCGCACTGCCTCGGCAAGGCATCCACCAACAACCCGGCACGCGAGCTCACCGCATCACCAGCCGCTCCTGATACGGAACCCTGATGCAGTAAACCCCGTTAGAGTATACCAGAGCGCCGTGGTGTTTCTTTTTTAGCTGTCATGCCATGACACGGCATTGGGCCGTAGGCATAGAGCGTAGCGGGTAGAGAGCATAGCGCTAGCTGCAGGATGCATATTTATGTACCCATTATCAGATTCCTGTAAATGTCCAGGTTGGGGTTTGGTGTAGTTATATTGACAATATAATTCAGATCAATGTATGTAATACCGCTATAGGGAATTGTGAGAGATTGTGTGTGCTTGTTCTAATGCATGGCCATGCCTTCCCGGAGATAATATTAAGAATAGAGGTGGTGTTATTTTAGCACAAGTAGAGAACTGAATACTCGTGTAAACACACACACATAGAGGGGAGATACGTTGTTATCTGTGGACACCAACCAGCAGCCCTCCCCAGTATGATGCTATATATCTGTCATGTAGTTATTATCCAACCCTATTCACAAGATTAAGCCCCTTGTAAATAAATATGTAGCGATTCCCATATCAACAGCCACACCCCCATCCTCTCCCCGGCCCCACCCCACCCCGCGCCCGGGAGAGTGAGTGGTTCAAGACTCCCCAATAACACCGTTCTGAGGTGTGCGCTACATGTGCCTTGTTGATAAGACCCTTACATATGATAAGTATTGAGGTGAAGCCTTTCCCAATCTCCTCAGTCCTGGTCTTAGAGCCCATTTCACCGCCTGCTACTACTAGTACTACTCACCTCAAGCTGTCTGTGGCGCTGTCAGCGGTGCCGGGTAGGATGCAGGCAGGGGCGGCTGGGAGGCGGGCAACGGGCGGCATCCACGAGCCGCTCGGCGGCCTGTGTTTAGGCTACGGCCGTGTCAAATGTAAACACAGTCCGGGCCTCGCGCCGTTCGCTTGCCGTCAGAGGTATCAAGATGCATGTTCTTCTGCCCCACACCGACTAGCCACGTCTGCTTGTGCCCGGCGATCTTTTCCCTGCACTCCCGAGGATCGTAAGCCCCCCGTCCGTGGCGTGAATATCCGTGAGTGAGATGGTGTCAGATCAGGGCGGCTGACACGATAGCGGTCGACATGTCAGGACGCCCAGAGTTTGCTGCGAGTATTTCTAGGCGGCCACCCGCTCGCTGCGGCCAAATCTCGCCGAGTCTCGCGTCAGCGCGAGACGCCGCGAGAGCCGGCGGGACATGAATAAACATGAGGCAGCCAATCAAAATAAGCGCACGTCGCGGCTCTTGATAGTGCTCTGGGCGAGGGTCAGGCCGTATTGGCCCGGGTTCGCATCACCAAAGCTACTTAATAAAGAAGTGATATTATCATTAGCTCAATCTACACACCGTGCATGCTATATGGTGGCCCCCCATCCAGCAGCTAAACAGGGTGAAGGCGAACACGTGACACTGGTTGTATATGTAGCCAGGCTTCTCGGGATGAAGATAGGACTACCCACCATGACAGACCGTTGAATTTGCAATATCGCATGCCTGTTATTAAAAGTCAAATGATCGTCTATGCAGAACATATATATATATATATATATATATATATATATATATATATATATATATATATTATAATTCTCGGGGTTAAGTGAGTAGGATAGTGAGCAGGCTAGCGCTGGCGCCACCGTCGGAGTTGAGGACTGAGCAATAGATGTGTAGTCCGAAGCTCAAGCACCCGATTACTGGCGGGTGGGTGTGTTACTGTTGTTAGGATAGTATAGAATTCCGGGTTATTATACTCATATAATTCTTATACAGCATATATATATATGTATAGATATATATAAACTTAAAGGACCTGCTGTATACAACATATATATAAATATATATGCATATACATATATTCTGCATAGCAGATCCTTTAAGTTTAGATACCGGGATTATTATATTATATATATATTAAGATTCGCTCATACGCGGAGTAGCTGTGAAGAACAACAACCCATTACCATTAGAAAAAGTGGTGAAAGGCTGGATAAATGAAATGAGCAAATAATTGCTCTAACAACCAACCATAAGCAAAATATCCTATTCACATACATCTTCATAATTACCCACAACTTTTGATTTTCGATGGAGAATTGGTAGAGCGCAGGCCTCGCGTGCGGAACATCAGAAGTTCGGTTCCTGGTCGAGTTAAAACAATGACTTATAAAATTGATACTTGTCGCTTCCTAGCCTGGCACCCAGCATTAATATGATAGTGCAAGGACTGGTTGGCTCACTGTCAGGATAATGTGAATGAGTGGGATATCGGGTCATGGTGCTAGCGGATTTATTTCCCAGTGGGACCGCACTATAAACGTCACCATGAGTGCGCACTGTCACAAGTCAGTACCCGTCCTGATATGACCTTAGCATACCTGCCAAGTCCTACGTTTTGGCCGTAAAGACTACGGCTTTACAGGTAAAAATTACAACTACGGCCGTAGGTGAGCAACCCATACGGTTTCCAGCGTATTTGAACTCTCAATTTTTATAATAATTAATATGGATTGTTTATTTCTTACCACTGACATTGAGAAATTCGTCACATTTGAAACATTGAGGTGTGGAGTGGGTCAATTATAATATCAATTATAATATCAATTATAATATCAATTATAATATCAAATGAAGTAAGTCCATTACTTACACTAAATAGTAACATACCTGAAAAGTACTACGTTTTGGCCGTAAAGACTACGGTTTTCACAATCTAATGGCTGGCGCAATCCTCCCGTTTACGATTCGCGCACTAAAACTCGCGATCCGACCCGACCCGCTTAAAACTGAAAACGGGCCGATTCGTTTATCGAATCGCGAATCGCAATCGTAAACGTCCGCTTTTAGCACTAAAAACTGAGTTTTATGCGCGAATCGCAATCGCTAGGTGTGCGCGGGGGGGGCGCACACCTAGCGATTTTTGTGCGCGAAACGGGCAGTTTTACATCGTAAACGGTAGGTGGGTGCGCACAAACGGTAGGTGTGCGCCAGCCATTAGACTACCGTTTTCATTCTTGGGGTTTGACGCATATTCCTTAGATGTTGCCAGGATGTGAAGGCCTGGTCACATACACGTTAGTGGACATAGTTGAATGTAGTGGAGGCCTACTTAGTTGAACGTAGTTGAACGTAGTTGAACGTAGCTGAACGTAGCTGAACGTAGCTGAACGTAGCCGAACGTAGTTGAACGTAGTTGAACGTAGTTGAACGTAGTTGCACATAGTTGAATGTACCGGCATCCATACTTCTCCGTCATGCTAACTTGGTCATAACGTGGGTGGGCGGTGAGTTCCGATTTAATCTTTGGACATGTTCAAAAGAGCGCTACATTAGGGGTTGAATTTGCCTCCGTGATGCCAACATACTCTAGCATACTCTAGCATACTCTAGCATACTCTAACATACTGTAGTGTGCTCTAGCATACTTGGACGAAGCCCTGGTCACATAGCCATTAGTGGACGTAGGTGAACGTAGTGGAGGCTAACATAGTTGAACGTACCAGCATCTGTACAGTAGCGTATTTATCCATACTGTAACATATTTATCCGTACCGTAATGTATTTATCCGTACCGAATTTATCTGTACCAAGACCTGCCAAACCTTAACGTATTTCAACGTAGTTTAACATACTACCACGTTTCACCCACGTTCGCCTCCACTACGTTCACCTACGTTCAACTACGTCCACTAACGCGTATGTGATTGGGGCATAAAACTCTAACAACCAACCAACCACCTAGGCCTACACCAAGTTCTGAGAGATTACCCTGAATATCTTCTAGTGCCAACTTGAAAGGCCTGCTCAGTGCTCTGCTAAATGCTGGTTACGTGGTGTCTGATAAAGAAGGCACATCCTGGCACATATCATGGCATTGCACCTGTTCTGCACAGCCTTGTTTCACCCTTCCTTGCTGCTTACTCCTCACTGCCTACCCTCCCCGCCAACATTCTTTTCCAGATTCATTGTAACCTGCTTTAAATGCCGAAGGTGTTACTAAGTCATAGACACACACCTGTCCCAGGTATCCGCATGCAGGGTTCGCACAATCTTTAAATGGCCTTGAATTTGAAGGTGTCTCTTGAAAAGGCCTTAAATTTGAAAATATCCTCAAAAGGCCTTGAGAATTGACCAAATACCCCCCAAAAATACCTTGAATTCTTTTTATTTTTGGGGTGCAGAGAGTGAAAATTTGATTGACGACAGTGTTTTGAATGGCTAGATGTGTGGCTTATTAACTAATCTAGGACAATTGCTAAGTATAGTAAAAATGTTAATTTCCTAGTTGCTTCTTTTGCTTTATAAAAAAATAGCAGACAGAAATCTGGTAAAGTAACACCATAAAGAGTTGAGATGTATATAATCATTATAGTTCTTTCGGCTTTAAACAAGGAATTTCTTATCTGAAAAGGCCATAAAAAGGCTTTAAATTTGGTTGCTGAATAGGTTATGATTTATGAAGCCTGGTATGTACGCACATGCGCACCTGCATGTAACCATGAGTTGGCTGTAACCTTGGTAACATCACAAAGGTGGTGCGTGCTACCAGAACCAGACATATCGCATGAGCAGTGAGTGATGCAAGTCAGTGCTTTTCTGTGCAGAGAGGCATCCATCTCACGATGGAACTTCATACACAATAATAATTTCACTCGCAACTAGGACGAATCAAATCCAAGTGCGGAGTATGTGTAGTAAAACATCAATCACATCATTTATTGCTCTTTTTTTTTCTTCTTTGTTTTGTATTCACCAGAAGTGTCTTATTTTCAGCGCTGAGATGGTATGGGATCATGGAGCTACTGGTTATCGGGAGCAGGCTATATATATAGCATTAGTACACCAATTTATTATCTGATTAACTTAGTTTATTCGATGTGCGGTGTTATTTCAGATAGACTTCTTCCACTTTGAGGCTTGCAACCGGCTGCATATTCCGATGAAGCATCGAATTTTCAAAACCAAAACAATTATCTGGAATTGATTCTACATGTCTAACTTAGATATTGATGCACTTATTAAGCACATCTTGCCACATAGAAGGGAATAATGAGAAAATTCAATAGAATCTGTTAATCCTCTGGTGGTAGAGTTTTTGCATGCTTGCCAAAATTAATTTGACAATTTTGCACTTCAAAGATCTCAAAGCTTAGGCATTTAACATAAACAGTAATTTAAACTAAAGCAAGGTAGATTATAACAGTCAGTTTAATGTATTTATCTCAGGAAACTTATAGAAACTCGAAATCATCGGACTATGCAACTTTAATGCTGCGGATATATATATATATATATATATATATATATATATATATCATTCAAACCAGATGAGATGGCCGAATGAGTTAGAGCATCCGTCTCCTGTGTTGGTAGATCGTGGGATAGTGGGTTCAAACCCTGGTCGAGTCAAAACGATGACTTAAAAATTTATACTTGCCGCTTCCTAGCCAAGCGTTCGGCAATCCTTAGGATAGGGTAAGGAGCAGTGGAATGAGGAAGACCAATTGTTCACGATTGAAATTTCCCCTGCTTAATGAACTAATGTACCAACATATATATATATATATATATATATATATATATATATATGTATATATGTGATGTATAAGCATTATGCGAGTATAAAGCCACATAAGGGAATTTCTATGTTCTTATTACACTGTATTATGTTATTCCGATATTATATTATTGGCCAATGGGCTATTTGCTTCCTACTCATATGGGCACCAGTGGCTCCACCACCGCCGAACCATACTTCCGCCGCTACCACTGTCACTTGTGACCGGAACTTTTTCCTTTTAGGCTAGGGCAAATATTCCCTATGCCAGAGAATATATTATCTCAACCCACATTCATTGTCTTTCTCCCTTTTGTACTGTAGCTTGTATTTATATATATATATATATATATATATTATATATAAAATATGTATATATATGTATATATATGTATATATATGTATATATATGTATATATATGTATATATATGTATATATATGTATATATATACATATATATATATGTGTGTGGTTTCTATGCAAATATACAAGCGCTATTCAAAGTTATAAGATCGAAGTCCTTTCCATGTTTGCAATATTAGTTCTGGTATAATTTGCCCTTCGTGCTTGTGTTTGTGGACGACATAAGCCAGAACCTAACACTAACAGTATGCATTAACGCTGACAAAGTCAGAGTAAATGTGTGAGCAGCACTGAACATCATCTACCATGCTCGAGAAACCCCAAAGGCAAACTCCATAAAATTAATAGTTGCTTTGAGAAAAAGAATACCCCAACACAACATATTCTTTTATTTCATATTCCGCAAATTCTGAGCCGAACTCCTTCAACTAGTGTTGTCTAAAAAAATATATAACCGCTTATAGGCCCTATTAGTCTTTAAATCAAAATAAATAGGTACAGTACAAGCTCTCTAAATCGACCGACCATGGGACCGACTTTAAATGGTCATTTTAGGGAGGTGGTCCCATTAGGGAGGTTTTAACAAATCTGTTCAATGGTATTCGGATGGGCGATTAATTGGGACCAAAATAAAGCGATCGATATAGGGGAACGGTCGATCTGTGGAGGTGGTCGGTTAGAGAGGTTTTACTGTTCATTTGAATGCAATATTCCACTACCCCCCTCGCCCGCCACACACACACACACATTTGTCGTAGGTGAACCTATTTGTTAAGTCATGCTGAATTCACATGAGTAAATGTGGCCAGAGAGCTGAACTAGAACTTAGAAGCGAGGCTGGATGGAATCGTCAAGGCTTGGCACATTACCTAATTATCGCCCGCCCGCCCGGCCACGGATCTTAGCACGACGCTTGTATTTATTTAGCTCACGATTCGGTAATGCGCTGTGGCCTGTGAACAAGCAGCACTGCACACGAGAATGACGTGTGTTTTTGCATGTCTCAGAGAAGTGTGTAATCAAAGCCAGCAGCAGACGTGGGAATTATTCCCTTTAAACGCGCAGTGCAATTAGCGGGCCGTGCTCGTCTGTATAGTTTTAAAGCTGCATAGTCCGATGAAGCGACACATTTTCAAAACCAAAATAATTATTTAGATTTGATTCTACATATTTAACTTGGATTCTAATGCGCTTGTTGAGCATGTATTGCAACATAGAAACCAGATGGGATGGCCGAATGAGTTAGAGCGTCTGTCTCCAGTGTTGGTAGATCATGGGATTGTGGGTTCGAATCCTGGTTGAGTCAAACCAATGACTTAAAAATTGATACTTGTCGCTTCCTAGCCGGGTGCTTGGCATTATTAGGAGAGGGCAAGGAGCAGTGGAATCAGGAAGACCAATCGTCCGTGATTGAAATTTCTCCTGCTTAAACAACTAATGTATTACCCAAAAATGGAAGGGGGTTTGAATCCTGGTCGAGTCAAACTAATGACTTAAAAATTTATACTTCTCGCTTCCTAGCCGGGTGCTTGGCATTATTAGGATAGGGCAAGGAGCAGTGGAATCAGGAAGACCAATCGTCCGTGATTGAAATTTCTCCTGCTTAAACAACTAATGTACCACCCAAAAATAGAAGGGAATACTGAGGCAATTTAATATGTAAACGCCAATCCAAAAAATTAATTAAAATAAAATATCTATAGCTGAAAATATTTTTGATTCTCACTATTTCCACTTTTCTTGTGATGACATGATTATGGAGCAATGAATAAAAAAAAGTAGGAAAGTAACTAAATAACATCGTTAAAGGTTTGATTCCAATGTTTATCCTCATTTTTGGATTGGCGTTGGACTCTTCATATTGAACCTGTCATTGCAGCAGCCTATGTTGTCAGAGCTTTGGCATGCTTCCCCAAATTCATGTGGCATATTTACGCTTCAAATATCTCCAAAGTGAGCCATTTAAAATCAAACTTACTTCAATCTAAAGCAAGGTAGATTATGAACAATCAGTTTAAAATATTTATCTCAGAAAAGTGACAGAAACTCAAAATCATCGGACTATGCAACTTTAATTAAGCTTAGCTTCATAATCATTCGGGCGCCTACGTGCCATTAGCCTAACATTTTTCAGCGCGCGCTGTTTTGATATTTCGTCGGATAATGTAGTCAAGACTCCGTCGGAGCGCAACCATGGTTGGTTAGTCGATAAGCAAACTCACGACTTCAATTCCGACAGGTTAATTGAGAATCCGCTTAAATTAAAAGTGTTTAAGTTTCACCCGTGAATGGTATTGCAGTTGTATCGCCCAAAAGGGTTGTTCCGTTATGCACAGCTTTAACTGGCCCGACTGTCCGATGCTGCTGAAAACTGTCGGCTCACAACTGAATAACTCATTTCAATCTGAGTTGAGATCTGAGAACTATTTTTTATATTTTCAAAATAGGTCATTCCCACAGATTAAAAAAATAATTAGAGAACTGTTTTTGTCTTTTCCCAATAGGTCATTCCCACAGATTTATAAAAAAAACACCCGAGAACTGCTTTTGTCTTTTCCCAATAGGTCATTCCCACAGATTTATAAAAAAACATCCGAGAACTGCTTTTGTCTTTTCCCAACAGGTCATTCCCACAGATTAAAACAAACCCCGAGATCTGCTTTTGTCTTTTCCCAATAGGTCATTCCCACAGATTAAAAAAAACCACCCGAGAACTGCTTTTGTCTTTTCCCAACAGTTCATTCCCACAGATTAAAACAAACCCCGAGATCTGCTTTTGTCTTTTCCCAATAGGTCATTCCCACAGATTTAAAAAAAGGCGGACCCAACCGATGGAATACAGACGGAGCGGCAGTTTGAGTTCTGGAGTCGTATCGATCGGGCACCGCACGCAATGGCCGAATCGGTAGAGCGCTGGCCTCGCGTACGGGAGATCGGGAGTTCGTCTCCCAATGACTTATAAAATTTGATGTCTGGACATTATAAACCAGACAGTTGATACCATGCGGACCAAGGTTAAGCCCCAGTCACACCTACCCGGATATGGTGCCGGACGAGGCGCGGACTGTGATCCGGCGTGGTCCGTGGCGATCCGGCGTGATCCGTGGCTTATCTGTGCCTGGTCCTTGGTGATTCTTGGTGATCCTTGGTGATCCGTGGCTGGTCCGGCCTCGTCCGGGGTCTGCCCCGGATGTTTTAAAATGTTTAAAACATCTGGGGAGGTCTGGGGTATTTTGCGATCCGGGCTCGATCCGGCACCATCCGGGATGATCCGGGGGCAATCCAGGGGTGGTCCTGGTAGTCCGGGGGACCAGCCCCGGACCAGCCCCGGTTTAGCCCCGACATAGCCATGGACAACTCCCGGACTGCCCAGATAAGACCCGGACAAGCCGGATGAGCATGGATTAGCCATGGATTGCCACGGAGCAAGTCCACTTCAAGTCCAGGCCGACTGGTCCAGGACTAAAAATCCGGGGCTCGTCCGAGTAGGTGTGACGGGGGCTTTAGGTTAAGTTAATCGGCCCGCTTATACCTGGCATTCATGAGTATGTGATGTCTGGAGGACATTATTAATCGGGGCAGTTGATACCAGACGGGATGGCCGAATGAGTTAGAGCGTCCGTCTCCCGTGTTGGTAGATCGTGGGGTCGTGGGTTCGAACCCTGGTCGAGTCAAACCGATGACTTAAAAATTCCTAGCCTGGCACTCAGCATTATTAGGATAGGGCAAGGACTGGTTGGCTCAGGGTCAGGATAATGTGACTGAGTGGGATATCAGGTCATGGTGCTGGCGGCCTGGTCTTCCAGTAGGGCAGCACCATAAAGTCGCCATGAGTGCGCACTATCACAAGTGGGTACCCGTCCTGATATGTCCTTAGATGTTGCTAGGACGTAAAACAACAGCAACAACAACAAAAACACCAAGTTTTAGTTAATTGGCCTGGTTAGAGCCGGGCATGCCTGCTGTTTTGGTGAATGGAGGGCGGCATGAAGAGAGGGAGGGCCAGGGTGGCCGTCTGTGTGAAGGAGGGGAGGGTTGTGTGTGAAGAAGGCAGGGTTGTGGCGTGTGTCTGTAGGGATGTGTGTGGGTGGGGGAGGGCAGGGTTGCCGTCTGTGTAGAGGAGGGGAGGGTTGTGTGTGAAGAGGGCATGGTTGTGGCGTGTTTTGTGTAGGGGGTGTGTGGGTGGGGGAGGGCAGGGTTGCCGTCTGTGTGGAGGAGGGGAGGGTCGTGGCGTATGTGTGTGTGGAGGGTTATGTGTGGGTAGGAATGGGAGGGTTGTGGCGTGTATGTGTGTGTGTGTGTAGGGGAGGTTGTTGTGTCTGTGGATGAGGGAGGTGAGGGTTGTGGTGTGTGTGTGTGTGGAGGGGTGTGTGGTTGGGGGAGGGGAGGATTGTAGAGTGTGTGTGGATGGGGGAGGTTGTGTGTGGATGGGGGAAGGGAGGGTTGTGGTGTGTATGTGTGTACGAGTAGGGGAGGTTGTTTGTGGGTGGGGAGAGGGGAGGCTTGTGTCGCGTGTGTGTGTGTGTGTCGAGAGGAGGTTGTGTGTGTGGATGGGGGAAAGGAGGGCTGTGGTGTGTGTCTATGATGGGGAGGTTGTGGCGTGTATGGATGGAGGAGGGGATGGTTGTGTCACGTGTGTGCGTGTGTGTGGAGGGGAGGTTGATGTGTGTGTTGATGGGGAGGGGAGGTTGTTGTGTGTGTGGGTGTGTGTGTGTGTGGAGGGGAAGTTGTTGTGTGTGTTGATGGGGGAGGGGAGGTTGTTGTGTGCGTGTGTGGGTGTGTGTGTGGAGCGGAGGTTGTTCTGTGTGTTCATGGGGACGGGAGGTTGTTGTGTGCGTATGTGTGTGTGGAGGGGAAGTTGTTGTGTGTGTTGATGGGGTAGGGGAGTGATTGTCGGCAGTGTGATGCCTGCTAGATACCTTCTGACAGTTGTGATTGTCAGCAGTGTGATGCCTGCCAGACACCTTCTGACAGTTGTGATTGTTTGTCAGCAGTGTGATGCATGTCAGACACCTTCTGACAGTTGCGATTGTCGGCAGTGTGATGCCCACCAGACTCCTGACCGTGGTAATTATCAGCAATGTGATGAGATTCACGATTCTTTATTGAGCATTGTAATTGAGTTTACAAATGGGTCCCATATTACTTATATACAGGGAGGCAGTTGACTCTGTGCGTAGCGATGCTACACTACCGTTGGCAGGCTGGTCAATTATCCAGGGTGTGATTACTGTAACCAATATTTATATATATATATATGCTCTATAAGCCGTTATATGAGTATAATGAGCCCAGAAGCTTCCATCTGCTCCTGAGCCCTTACTCCTCCTCCCTCGGTCATCGACTGGAGGAGCCTTGATTGAGTCATCTATTGTTCCAGCTTACCTAACCTCAGATCCAATTGGGGGCACCACCTATCTGCTCACGCATCAACTGCCTCCCCATCTACCCTCATTTTATCACTTAAATATTATATATGAAGTGTTCAGGCGTAAAACCCTAAGAAGGACAATCCAACATTCTAATTACAATCAAATATTTTTTACCTAAAGGTAATTTTAATTGTCACTAATTGCACTTTTTTTGTGATGTTAATGATTATGGAGCATTGAACCAAAAAAAAGAGGAACGTAAAGAAAAGAACTATTTGAACGTTTGATTCCAATGTTTATCTCAAATCTTCGATAGGCATTTACGAGCTTTTGCGCCTGAACTCTTTATTAATCTGGACTTGTTAATCTGGACTGAGAGGACCCGAGACTACACTTGAAGAGCTCAGGCCCAAAACCGCGTAAACGCCGATCCAAAAATTGAGCTAAACATTGAAATCAAACCTTCAAAAAAATCCTTTGTTTACATTCCTATGTTTTTGTTCATCGTTCCATAATCATTATATCACTTTGAAAGTGGAATTAATAAGAATTAAAATTAGCTTCTTGGAAAAATCTTATATTTAAAACAAAATTTTGGATTGGCATTTACGGGGTTTTACACCTGAACTTTTCGCATTATCACCCCCCCCCCCCCCCACCCGTACCTCTCCATCCCCGCCTACATCTGTGAGTGGCGATGCTACACTACCGTTGGCAGCAGGCTGGTGAAATATCCAGGGTGTGATTACCTCGTGCACACAATCTGAAGCCACTGCTATATGAAGCCACACGGGACAGGGAGAACAACCCACGGTCCGCAGGGAACCAGTCAGCAGGGAACCAGTCGGCACAGCAACTCCCACAACACGCCGCGAGCAGCTAACGTCCGCAGCGCCACAGCGGCGTGCATGAGAACTTCTGTGATTGACGGATGTGAAGGGTTGGGTGAGGAGATGTTCGTTCGCGTGTACATGCGGGCACGTGTGTGAGTGTGAGTTGAGTTGGTTAGTTGGTTGGTTGTTGGAGGCATACGTCCTGGCAACATATAAGGTCATATCATGACAGGAGTTGAGTTGGCGGTGGAGGAGATGGGTGAGCAGTTCTTTCCAGTCGCTCTGTTTAGTAGAAGTCATGGACGGGCATGGAACTGTATTCCTGTGCATACGTGGGTGTGGGTGTGTGTGCGGGTACGGGTGAGGGTGTGTGTGTGTATGCGGGTGAGGGTGTGTGTGTGTGGGTGCGTGGGGGTGTGGGTGTGGGTGGATGCGGGTGCGGGTGTGGGTGGGTGTGGGTACGGGTGTGGTTGTGGGTGCGGGTGTGGGTGTAGGTGCAGGTGTGGGTGTAGGTGTGGTGTGGTGCGGGTGTGGGTGCGGGTGTGGGTGTGTGTGTGGGTGCCGGTGCGGGTATGGGGGTGGGTGCGGGTGCGGGAGCGGGTGTGGGTGGGTGTAGTGTGGGTGCGGGTGTAGTTGCGGGTGAGGGTGTGGGTGCGGGTGCGGTTGCGGGTGTGGGTGTGGGTGTGGGTGGGTTTGGGTGTGTGTGGGTGTGTGTGTGTGGGTGTGCGGGTGTGGGTGCGTGTGTGTGGGGGGCGGGTGTGGGTGTGGGTTTGGGTGCGGGTGTGGGTGTGGGTGCGGGTGTGGGTGTGGGTGCGGGTGTGGCTGGGGGTGCGGGGGGTGCGGGTGTGGGTGTGGGTGTGGGTGTGGGTGTGGGTGTGGGTGACAGTGGTGGTGTGTGACAGTGGTTGTATGTGACAGTGGTGGTGTGTGACAGTGGTGATGTGACAGCAGTGGTGTATGACAGTGGTGGTGCGCGATAGTGATGGGATGTGACAGTAGTGGTGTGTGACATTGGTTGTATGTGACAGTGGTGATGTGTAATAGTGGTGGTATGTGACAGTGGTGGTGTGTGATATTGGTGGTGTCTGACAGTGGTGGTGTGTGACAGTGGTGGTGTGTCAGTGGTGGTGTGTGACAGTGCTGGTATGTGACAGTGGTGGTGTGTGACAGCGGTGGTATGTGACAGTGGTGGTGTGTGACAGTGGTGGTGTGTGACAGCGGTGGTGTGTGACAGTGGTGGTGATGTGGCAGCGTCTGGCATTGGCCGTGAGTGTGGTGGGTGTGGTGGATGTCATATTTGGTTTACTTACGGTTGTTGTTGTTAATAACGCACGCGATGTGACACAACGCGGGTGAAATAGGGCCGAGTGTGGCAGTTATGATGGTGGCTGCGGTGGTGGTGGTGGTTGATGGTGGTGATGGTGGTTGATGGTGGTGGTGGTCAGCCCACGCATGGGTGATGGGTGGAGATAGATGAAGCTGACTGGTTGTGATCGATGTGCTGCTGGTGAGAATAATGTGAAGTAGGGGCGCGCGCGCGTGTGTGTGTGGGTGGGTGTGAGTGTGAGGGGGTTTGTCTGTGGGTGTGGGCGATGTGTGAGTGTGTATGAGTGTGTGTGGGCGTGTGTAGGTGTGGGCGATGTGTGTGGCTGTTGTGTGGGTGTGGGTGGGTGTGTGGGTGGCTGTTGTGTTTGTGTGGCTGTTGTGTGTGTGTGGCTGTGGTGTGTGTGTGGGTGGCTGTGGGGTGTGTGTGGGTGGGTGTGTGGGTGGTGTGGGTGGGTGTGGGTGGCTGTTGTGTGTGTGTGGGCGGTTGTGTGGATTTGGGTTGTTGTTGTGTGGGTGTGGGTGGGTGGCTGTTGGGGCTGTGTCTGGGGGGGGGGGGTATGGCCGATGTGTGTGTGTGTGGGTGGTGGGGGGGGGGGCGATGTGTGGGTGGTGGACACGGGGGCGGTAGTTGATGTAGGTAAGATGGCGAGTTTTGCTGTGGATACTACAGCAGATAGCATCGGTTGCCAATTGGGGTATGGCTTTAAATGATTGATATATATGGTTGTTGGAAGGTGTGTGTTTTATGGATGTGGTTGCGGGTGAGGTTGTGTATCTACAGTGTTGCAAGCACTGCTTTGGATGTGAGTGAAAGCGGGGTTTTGTAGATGGGTGCTTGTTGTGGATGTTATGCAAATATATGATTGATTGTTGGGGTTTGACGTCCTAGCAATATCTAGCATCATATCGGGACGGGTACCGACTTGTGACAGTGCACATTCATGGTGACTTTATAGTGCTGCCCCACTGGAAGATCAGGCTGCCAGCACCATGACCCGATATCCCAGTCAGATCATCCTGATAGTGTGCAGACCAGTCTTTGCCCTATCATAGTTATGTCAAGCGCCAGGCTAGGTAGCAACAAGTACCAATTTTGTAAGTCATTGGTTTGACTCGGCTGGGTCTCAAACTCCAAACCTTCCGCACGGGAAGTCTGCGCTCTGCCGATTCGGCCACCGCGTCAGGTTGTGGATTTTGGTGATATATACTGAGTCAAGCACATGCTTGTCGGAAAAGCTCTCTAACCGACCACCTCCACAGATTGACGACTCCACTATATCGATCGTTTTATTTGGGTCCCAAACGATCGGCCATATAAATACTATTGTAACAATAACAACAAAACTCCCTAAACCGACCACCTCCCTAAATGGATCATTTAAAGTCGGTCCCATGGTGCGTCGATTTAGAGAAATTTTACTGTATATGTATAACTTGTGTGCGGTGTGGGTGTGGGTGTGAGTGTGGGTGTGGGTGTGGGTGTGGGTGTGGGTGTGGGTGTGGGTGTGGTGTGGGTGTGGGTGGGGGTGTGGGTGTGTGGGGTGTGGGTGTGGGTGTGTGGTGTGGGTGTGGGTGTGGGTGTGGGTGTGGGTGTGGGTGTGGGTGTGGGTGTGGGTGTGGGTGTGAGTAGGGGGAGGGGTCAGGGTGTTGTGGATTGATGCAGCGCCTGGCCGGACGTTGCCTCTGAGGCATTGACCGCTCCAGTGTAAGCAGTGCCCAGCTTGTAGCTGAGGCAGTCCCGGGGTGGTTGGGAGTTTTACATCGTCCCAACATCTGAGGTCATATCAGGACAGGAACCGACTTGTGACAGTGCACACTCATGGCAATTTTATAGTGCTGCCCCACTGGGAAATCAGGCCACCAGCACCATGACCCAATATCCCACTCAGTCACATTATCCTGACACCAAGCCAACCAGTCCTGACTTACCCTATCCTATTAATGCCAAGCGCCAAGCTAGGAAGCAACAAGTATCAATTTAGTAAATCATTGCATTGACTCGATCGGGAATTGAACTCCCGATCTCCCACACAGGAGTCTTGCGCTCTACCGATTTGGCCACCGCGTCCAGTGTAAGCAGTGGCTGGCTTGTAGCTGAGGCAGTCCCGGTGTTGCAGTTTCCCAGGGACACCAGTTTGCGAGGGACACATCGCTTCTGCACATGCGTCAAAATCGAACAGCATCATCACTAACCTTATGAATTTAATATAATGTTTTTGGTAAAGATGTTTTCTATATGTGTACCAATCGATTTGTTTCTAAATGGTGTAATTTAAGAGATATTTGAGTCCTTCTGTATTTTCTGTATGAACATTGCTCATGACCATTGACAATGCCTTGAGTTTGACAGTATGTGCAGTGCAAAACGTTAGTTTTATTCCAAACTAATAGAATTCAAGAACCCCAACCGTATAAATTTAATATAGTCTTTATGGTAAAGATGTTTTCTATATGTGTACCAAGCGATTTGTTTCTAGATGGTGTAATTTGGGAGATATTTGACTTCTTCTGTTTGAAGATTTGCTCACGGCCATTAACAATGCATTTGAATGGAAGTGTCCCTGGCAAACTGGTGTCCCTCGGAATCCGCATCACCTGCAACTGGAGGCGGCGAGCCGGGTCAATCAGCAGATCGCATCAGCGAGGTCAGCCACGTCATCAAGGACCTCTGGCCGTGAGTTGGGCGCAGTTCCGGCCCACAATGCATCACGGCCTCGACGGCCGAATTATGACCCACCCTATGTCCAATTAAAACACTCCTCCAGCAGTTGTCCCCCTCCCAACCTCCGACCTCCAACCCCGCAATCCACACACACGCCGATGAAAGATTAATGCAGTCATTCAGCGCAATCTGAAGGCCGCCGTACATTAAGCGACAGTGATTTGTTTTAAATTGTATTGAACCCCGTTGATCCGTACGTCAAATCCGTCTGACAGCTAAGAAGTAAAGCTTGTTATATTTAATGACGCCTCTAGAGCACATTGATTTTCATCATCGGCTAATGGACGTCAAACATATGGTCATTCAGACACATTGGAGGACACCCACTGCCACCACATAGGCTACTCTTTCCGATAAGGAGCAAGGGGACACTTTCCCACAGATAGGCCAGCACATGCCACAGCCTTTGATGAACCAATTGTGGACCACTGGTTGGAACGGAAATAACCCAAACTGTAAATGGGTCCACTACGTGGGATCGATAGAATGAGCGACACCTTCACAGTTGGACACCATACCACCTGAGCTATGTACCGCTCCCCGTCTGACAGCTTGCAACCAACGTATTATATATATATATATATATTTATATATATATATATATATATATATATATATATATGTGATGCATAACGTATTATGCGAGTATAAAGGCATGGAAGGGAACTACTTCATTATTACTATTATTATACTTATATATCATTGCTTCTATGTTCACCTTCCACTGCCTTACCAATGCGACCCGTGGTGCCACCACCGGCTGTTTCTGTACCTAGCATGCACGGAAATCTCACTCCCAGCAGTGACATTTTTCTTTTTTTTAATGGGAAGGGCTCTTCACTCCTAGCGAGAGAATACATTCATCCCACTTAACTTTGTGTTGTGTCTCCTTTGTATCATAGCAGCCCTTTATATATATATGAGCCTGTCTCAAAAGGTGATAACTCTTTTTTTGTGTGTCTACATAACGATTGACACAAAATAACACAGAAACGGTTACACTGAAAACACAAGGATATGAAAACACAAGGATGTGAGGGTGTGTGAGGTGTGAGGGTGTGGAGGTTTATGAGTTAGGGTGTGGGTGTTATGGGATGTGAGGGCGTGTGAGGGTGCGTGAGGGTGTGTGAGGGTGTGTGAGGGTGTGGATGTTCATGAGTTAGGGTGGGGGTGTTAGGGGATGTGAGGGTGTGTGAGGGTGTGGAGGTTTATGAGTTAGGGTGGGGGTGTTAGGGGATGTGAGGGTGTGTGAGGGTGCGTGAGGGTGTGTGAGGGTGTGTGAGGGTGTGTGAGGGTGTGGATGTTCATGAGTTAGGGTGGGGGTGTTAGGGGATGTGAGGGTGTGTGAGGGTGTGGAGGTTTATGAGTTAGGGTGGGGGTGTTAGGGGATGTGAGGGCGTGTGAGGGTGCGTGAGGGTGTGTGAGGGTGTGTGAGGGTGTGGAGGTTCATGAGTTAGGGTGGGGTGTTAGGGATGTGAGGGTGTGTGAGGGTGTGGAGGATTATGAGTTAGGGTGGGGGTGTTAGGGGATGTGAGGGCATGTGAGGGTGTGTGAGGGTGTGTGAGGGGGTGTGAGGGTGTGGTGTTCATGAGTTAGGGTGGGGGTGTTAGGGGTGTGAGGGTGTGAGGGTGTGTGAGGGTGTGGAGGTTTATTGTGAAGGGTGGGGGTGTTAGGGGATGTGAGGGCGTGTGAGGGTGTGTGAGGGTGGGATGTTAATAGTTAGGGTGGGGGTGTTAGGGGATGTGAGGGTGTGTGAGGGTGTGGATGTTCATGAGTTAGTGTGGGGGTGAGTTAGGGGATGTGAGGGTGTGTGAGAGGTGTGGAGGTTTATGAGTTAGCGTGGGGGTGTTAGGGGATTGAGGGGGGTGAGGGTGTGTGAGGGTGTGTGAGGGTGTGGGGAGGTTCATGAGTTAGGGTGGGGGTGTTAGGGGATGTGAGGGTGTGTGAGGGTGTGTGAGGGTGTGTGAGGGTGTGTGAGGGTGTGTGAGGGTGTGTGAGGGTGTGCAGGTTTATGAGTTAGGGTGGGGGTGTTAGGGTGTGTGAGGGCGTGGAGGCATATGGGGTAGTGTGGGGTGTTATGGGATGTAAGGGTGTGTGAGGGTGTGTGAGGGTGTCTGAGGGTGTCTGAGGGCGTCTGAGGGGGAGTGTGTGAGTGGGGGCTACGTGGGAGGCACCAATTTACAAGCAACGCCCGAGGGTTCACTCTAAACACCACTAGGACTGAAAGGTCGGAGAAGTCAAGAATGAACAGTATTTATCGACAAGCACGCCGAACTCTACCAGTACCAACAGGGAGCATGGGAAATGTACAATAACACCTTCGGAACATCAACTAAATGCTTGCCAGAAGAGCTCTGCCAGAAACATGTTAGATGTGCGAGGTACAGACGATTGGGTGGGTGTTGGAGTTTTACATCTCGAACGGACGGGGCTGCCCTCTATGGAAAATCTTCTGATCAAAAAGAATCTCCGACAGGCTACCAAAGCAGATCCTCTATTCTCAACTGTCTTCTGGCTACAGTTCAAGGATACCATCAAGAGAAACCTGAAGCTGAGAGACATTAAGACCGACTCATGGACGCAACTCTGACAGCAGAGAGCTAAAAGGAGAGCGGCAGTCAAGTAATGAAAGCAGTCACATCACGACCGACAGCATGATGATGATGACACCCTGTCCACTTCTAAGGTCATATAAGGATTGGTATCGACTTGTGACAATTCACACTCATGGTAACTTTATAGTGCTACCCCACTGGGAAATCAAGCCACCAGCACAATGACCTGATATCCCACGAGGTCACATTATCCAGTCCTTGCCATATCCTAATAATGCCAAGAGCCTGGCTAGGAGGCGACAAGTATATCTTTTTAGTCAGCAGTTTGACTCGACCAGGGTTCAAACTGTGGGTTCGAATCCCACGATTTACCAAAACGGGAGATGGACGCTCAACTTATTCAGCCATCCCGTCTGGTGGGTGCAGACGAAGGTGAAGAAGATGGAGAGGACAATGAAAAGAAGGAGGACGGGGAAGGAGGAGGAGGAGGTGGCGAAGGAGGTGGTGGAGAAGTGGAAGAAGGAGGAGGGGGTGGAGGAGGAGGAGTGGGAGAAGGAGGAGGTGATGGAGGTGGAGGTGGAGGAGGAGGAGGAGGAGGAGTGGGAGAAGGAGGAGGTGATGGAGGTGGAGGTGGAGGAGGAGGAGGAGGAAGGAGGAGGAGAGTGGGGAGAAGGAGGAGGTGATGGAGGTGGAGGAGGAGGAGGAGAGGAAGCGGAGGAGGAAGGAGGAGGAGGAGTGGGAGAAGGAGGAGGTGATGGAGGTGGAGGTGGAGGAGGAGGAGGGAGGAGGAGGGAGGAGGAAGGAGGAGAGGAGTGGGAGAAGGGAGGAGGTGATGGAGGTGGAGGTGGAGGAGGAGGAGGAGGAAGGAGGAGGAGGAGTGGGGAGAAGGAGGAGGTGATGGAGGTGGAGGTGGAGGAGGAGGAGGAGGAGTGGGAGAAGGAGGAGGTGATGGAGGTGGGAGGGAGAGGAAGGAGGAGGAGTGGGAAGAAGGAGGAGGTGATGGAGGTAGGAGGAGGAGGAGGAGGGAGTGGGAGAAGGAGGAGGTGATGGAGGTGGAGGAGGAGGAGGAGTGGGAGAGGGAGGTGTTGGATGTGGAGGAGGAGGAGGAGGAGTGAGGAGAAGGAGGAGGTGATGGAGGTGGAGGTGGAGGAGGAGGAGGAGGAAGGAGGAGGAGGAGTGTGGGAGAAGGAGAGGTGTGGAGGTGGAGGTGGAGGAGGAGGAGGAGGAGGAGGAGGAGGAGTAGGAGAAGGAGGAGTGATGGAGGAGGGTGGAGGTGGAGGTGGAGGAGGAGGAGGAAGGGGATGAGGAGTGGACAAGGAGGAGGTGATGGAGGTGGAGGTGGAGGAGGAGGAGGAGTGGAGAAGGAGGAGGTGATGGAGGTGGAGGTGGTGGAGAGGAGGAGTGGGAGAAGGAGGAGGTGATGGAGGTGGAGGAGGAGGAGGAGGAAGGATGGGAGAAGGAGGAGGTGATGGAGGTGGAGGAGGAGGAGGAGGAGTGGGAGAAGGAGGAGGTGATGGAGGTGGAGGTGGAGGAGGAGGAGGAGGAAGGAGGAGGAGGAGTGGGAGAAGGAGGAGGTGATGGAGGTGGAGGTGGAGGAGGAGGAAGGAGGAGGAGGAGTGGGAGAAGGAGGAGGTGATGGAGGTGGAGGAGGAGGAGGAGGAGGAGGAGGAAAGGGAAATGGGTTCAGAGTGCAAAGGGTGGGACATGAAGCTGGTCATCGTTTGGGTTGGGCTGAGTGGGGAAAACCCTAAAACCTGACTCACTAAGCCGGACCAAGCACCGGTGTTTATTTAGGTACATACGCCATCTTCAAGGTCAAGAGCGTGCGGACAGTTTGGAGCCTGGAAGGCACTGTGACCTGCAATGGGTCCAGTCAGAGTTCGGCTGGGGGTGAGCGCTTCCACAAACACTTCAGTTGGGGTTATATCCGTAGACTAATTTGTCACAGATGCTGTGTGAGCTATAACTTACACTATAGTATAAGGATGGTGTTTTATTTTTTTATATATATATATACTTTTGGTAGATTAGTTGATTAAGCATGGGAAATTTCAATCATGGACGATTGGTCTTCTTCATTCCACTGCTCCTTGCCCTATCCTAATAATGCCGAGCGCAAGGCTAGGAAGCGACAACTTTACATTTTTAATGACTCGACCAGGATTCGAATCTACGATCCCACGATCCACCAGAATAAGACAGATGCTCAACTCATTCGGCCATCCCGTCTGGTTGATTATTATGTAATTTAAGAAGAATAAAAACACTTTTGTGTAACACTAGCTTCTTTAGATGCTTAAATTTACATGGTCCGGTTGTTTTGAGTTGCTTTAACAAATTTCTTTAGATAAATATATTGGGTTGATTATTAGAAATCATATTATTTTAGGCTTGATAGAACTTTTATTTTAAATGGCTAACTTTGGAGATATTTGAAGTGCAACCATGCAAAATTAATTTTGGCAGGCATGCCAAAGCTTAGATAAAGACCAGCCTTATATAAAAACAGTAGAAAAATCAGGCTAATGAAATGAGTCTTTATGAGAGCCTAATTTCACAATCTAAGAAGCAACATTCATTCTTTGTATATGTCTTCATATGTCTCCGCTACCTTTGAGTTGAAAAATATAATAAAACATCTAGTGTAATCAGACTTAAAAGTGAAATCGACGGCGTTCTATGGCCGCCATCTTGTCTTTTTGCATTCTCTCCCATTTCACCAACTCTGTGCCGATATAAGTAACCAATTTGACACTGGAGCCAGGCATTGTACTTCCTGTCCATACTAAAGCTATTTTCGCCTGTATTTACAGTACGTTGTCCTTCACCCGTGTACTACAAGTACCGGGTGAATGTTTTATCTAGCCAAAGCTATGATGCCATCGGCTTCTACAATAACAGGTTATATTTAGTTGCCTCAGCGTTCCCTTGTGTGGCAACAAATGCTTAATAAGAGCATGAGTATTTAAGTTAGATATGTAAAATCAAATCTAGATAATTTCTTGGGTTTCGAAAATTTGATGATTACATCGGACAATGCAACTTTAACGATTCATTGGCTGGCCAGTGCTTATGAGTAACAATGGTTAGTTTTGTCGAAGTATTATTTAGATCACCTTATTAAACTGATATATTTTGCAATCGTTCTTTGATGACGTGAGATACCCATCTAATGACAGTTATTGCCTAACTATACAATGATTGAGTCAAAAGTGTATTTAACATGTATTTAGTGTAAATGCACAATCATATATTTGCATATTAAATTCCCAGTCCAGTCAAATCAATGACTTAACAAATTTATACCTGTCGCTTCCTAGCCTGGCACTCAGCATTAATAGGATACGCCAAGGACTGGTTAGCTCAATGTCAGGATAATGTTACTGAGTGGGATATTTGGTCATTGTGCCAGTGGCCTGATTTCCCAGTTGGGCAGCACTATAAAGTAACCATTAGTGTGCATTGTCACAAGTTGGTACCCGTCCTGATATGACCTTAGATGTTGCCAGTATGTACAACTCCAACAACCAACCAACTAACCATATATTTGCATAATTACCACATAATTACCATATTTCGCTCTAATTACAATGATACATATATTTGCATAATTACCACATAATTACCATATTTCCCTCTAATTACAATGATACATATAGGGGGCTACAAGAAAACAAAAACTTCATGTGTGGGAAGAATGTTATCTTTGAACAATTCATCATCCTTCTTTTTTCAGTCAACACCAACCACATCCTGCCTGCATGCATATGATATGCAGAATTCCCAAAGAAGACCCGCTGCGCCTGCTCGGTTTATGAATAATTTACACAGAGCAATCAGCAGAAAAGTTGGCTAACAGCGGAGGGAAATGTATTCATAATGCTCCGAACTTGATCAGGGAAAATTAATGATTATGGTGATTTCCCACGGTAACTACAGCAGATGAATATGCCGACAAGACGAGACAAGAGGCAACAAAAAAAGGCAATCTGTTCAAGCACAGCTTCTGTCCATTCTTCTTTGGGCTACCACCATGCATCTCGTACATTATGCATGATGTGTTGGGGTTTGCTTCACGACATGAGCTATTGAAGCCAACTTGAGTTACCGCCGCAAGTGCCGAGTTTTGACAACCCAGCCCGTGCTCGCCGCTGTATGATGGGTTCGGTGCATAGAGTGAACGCAAACACAACTGGAGAGATTTGTAGCTTAAACCTCCAATCTCAGAGGATTCAGCTAACAATCGCAGACCTATCAGATATTGTTGGCCGGGTAAAGCTTAAACCTCCAGACTCAGAGGGTTCAGCTGAACAACAACAGACCTATAAGATATTGTTGGGCGGGTAAAGAGTAAACCCCCAAACTCAGAGGGTTCAGCTAACAATCGCTGACCTAGGGTCAGATATTGTTGGCTGGGTTAAGCTTAAACCTCCAGACACAGAGGGTTCAGCTGAACAAGCACAGACCTTCTAAGATATTCTTGGACGGGTAAAGCTTAAGGAGTCAAACTCAGATGGTTTAATTGAACAATCGCAGACCTATCAGATATTGTTGGGCGGGTAAATCTTAAGGAGTCAAACTCAGAGGGTTCAGCTAACAATCGCAGACCTATCAGATATTGTTGGCTGGGTAAACCTTAAACCGCCAAACTCAGAGGGTACTGCTGAACAACTGCAGACCTATAAGATATTGTTGGGCGGGAAAGATTAAACCCCCAATCTTAGAGGGTTCAGCTAACAAACACAGACCTATCAGATATTGTTGGGCGGGTAAATCTTAAGGAGTCAAATTCAGAGGGTTCAGCTAACAAAAACAGACCTCTCAGATATTGTTGGCTGGGCAAAGATTAAACCCCCAATCTCAGATGGTTCAGCTAACAACCGCAGACCTATAAGATATTGTTGGACGGGTAAAGCTTAAACTTCCAAACTCCGATAAATCAGCTGAACAACCGCAGACTCAGAGGGTTCAGCTGAACAACCGCAGACCTATAAGATATTGTTGGACGGGTAAAGATTAAACCCCCAATCTTAGAGGGTCCAGCTAACAATCGCAGACCTATCAGATATTGTTGGGCGGGTAAATCTTAAGGAGTCAAACTCAGAGGGTTCAGCCAACAATAGCAGACCTATCAGATATTGTTGGATGGGTAAAGCTTAAACCTCCAAACTCAGAGGGTTCAGCTGAACAAGCACAGACCTATAAGATATTCTTGGACGGGTAAAGCTTAGGGAGTCAAACTCAGATGGTTTAATTGAACAATCGCAGACCTATCAGGTCTTAAGAAGTCAAACTCAGAGGGTTCAGCTAACAATCGCAGGCCTATAAGATATTGTTGGCCGGGTAAAGCTTAAACATCCAAACTCAGATAAATTAGCTGAACAACCGCAGACTCAGAGGGTTCAGCTGAACAACCTCAGACCTATAAGATATTGTTGGCTGGGTAAAGGTTAAATCTCCAAACTCAGAGTGTTCAGCTAACAACTGCAGATCTATCAGATATTGTTGGACGGGAAAAGCTTAAACCTTCAAATTCAGATTATTCAGCTGAACAACTGCTTCTTGTTTATGGCTTGTACCTGTATGCTGCTTTAATTAATCTAAGTCTGCTACGATGAAACGCAACTACGTTATTGAAACTAATAATTTAAAAATTTGCCATTAAGCCATCATTCTTAGTCATATTTGTGGCGCCTCAATGCTGACTCCGTTAATGGAATATTAATGTGTCCAGAAGAGCGATTTGCTGGCAAGTTATTCGCCAGGCATCAAGCTGTGCAGGGTATGGCTGGCTGAAACCCAAGGTGATAAATCAGGTAATTGCCACAAGGAAAAGTACAAAAAAAGACACACAATGACGCCAGGAAATTAATCTAGCTGGTTTAATTAAAGAAAGCGAAGCGGTCTCGCATCTAGGATTCTTGTATACTTCTCTGAAACGACGTGGTGAGATCGCAACTATTCGCGTTCCATTGCATATCAGTACAATTCCTTTGAAATAATCCATTAAAGGACAACAAACACCGTGTATTAAATAGACTGCTTTGTGGGATCAATTTTAGAATGCAATCTATCCAGATCCAAAATACTCTCACTTCTGGGACATAGCTTAAATTTTGTATTTAATTAAAGTTGCATAGTCCGATGGTTTTGAGTTCCTGTCACTTTTCTTAGATAAATATATTAAAATGATTTCTATAAATTACCTTACTTTAGCTTGAAGTACCTTCGTTTTAAATGGCTAACTTTGGAGATATTTGATGTGCAAATATGCCAAATTAATTTTGGCAAGCACGTCAAAACTCTCAGACCATTGGCTTCAGCAGTAACAGGTTCTATTAAATTGCCTCAGTGTTCCCTTCTGTGTTGCGATGAATGTTTAATAAGTGCACCACTATCTAAGAAAGACGTGTAGAATAAAATCTAGATAATTAATTTGATTTTGAAAATTGAATATTTTCATCGGACTATGCAGCTTTAAGAATGCAAACCACCCAGACCCAAATACTCTCACTTCTGGGACATAGTGTCGCCGGGACTATCACCTGATATACTACTCAGCCATATTATCCAGATACTCAGCAAACCAGTCATTGCACTATTCCAGTAATGCAGAGCGCCTGGCTAGGTCGCGACAAGTATAAATTTTGTAAGTCATTGGTTGAACTCTGGTGGGATGTCAAACAATGACCTTTCCATGCGAAGGGGAGTCAGCACTCTTACCGAATAGACCACAAAGTGGCAAATGAGCCCTAGATAAGTCAGCAATGTGTGCCTTGGCAAAGGTCGTCATGTCAACCCACTTTCTTTTTCTCTTGAAGATTTATACTGCTTATCAGGGATAAGTCTGAATAGGTTTGTTTTCACCATAAGACAGTTGGTTGATAGAAAGCCCAAGCCTACACTTTTACCGACCCAAGGGATTTTTAACCTCCCACATCAGAGACATGGTATGAGATACATACTAGCCTTTGATGACGCTGTAAGTTATACAGAGCGATGGAAATCCAAATTGGCAGAAATGCTGCCAGGGGGAATCAAACCCCCAACTTTCAGATTCGGAGTCCGACCTGGAAAAAAGTCAGGCACTCTAACCACTCCTTCACAGAGAACATCATATTCATCTGTGTGTAGGCTGGCGTGCGGACAGGCGCGGGTTGGTGGGTGGGTGGGAGTGGGTGTGAGGGTGGGAGTGGGAGTGGGTGTGGGTGTGGGGGTGGGTGGGAAGAGTGGAGGGGGGAGCAAGGCAACAGCCGCCTATGTCACTGAATCATTTAGCACAACAACCGGAAGTGATCGGAACGAGTCAGGTGCGACTTGTGGGGACTTGCTATCACTCTTGACGGCTACTTCCGGTGTGGCATTGCCCGGATGCGGAGGGGTCGACGCCCGGGATGGCGGTCCCTGTCTGTGAGGCTGTGAACCCCGCGCCCCCACTGGAATGAGAAAATACTTCCCTTCCGGTATGATGTGCCAAGTGAGGATGAAACTTGAAAGGCAGCAGAAATAAATAAAGAAGTGACACATGGGCTGAAAAGTGTCAACCATCAGAGGTCCTGATTGGCTAATGTCGGCCGGCCGAAATGCAAGGCGCATGTGCCAGATTGAAGGTGACTGCCCCCACCCCGCACACCCCATCACCACCAATCCGCCATGCCCTATTTTATTCAACATGAGTTTTTGGAGCCTGCTTTGGATGAGATGCCAATAACCGCCATCTTGGAAATCGGTTGACAGGTGCTGATTAGCATATTTTTGTGGAAGTTCAGAATTATAGGTGTTTGAGGATAGACATGGGTTTCTTGATTGTCAAACTAGATAAGAATATAATGTGTGTGCAACGCAAGCATTAGCAACTACCTCTGGCCGTGTATCCATAGACTGTTCCATTGTGACGTGTTCCCTTGTTCTGTTTTCACTCGTGACCCTATGACGCGCCACAGAGACAATGAACCTGTGGTTTGCTTTGTGGCCGTTCCCATACGTTGGACTATAGGTTGGGTTATGGAAACCTCACGAGTTAAAAGTCGGGTAAGCTAACCCCACTCTGTAGCAGGTATAAGGGTGGTGTTAGGGACAGACTCGGGCCAAATCTATTGAATGCGATCATATTTAACAGAATTACATACTCAAATCGTGAAATGTCATTAAATTAACCCTGAATTTGAACCGATATTAACGTCTCCGCTACATCGGCGGCAATATTAGTATTGTCGAATCGATGAATGTAAAGTAAACAAATCGCCGCCGCTGCCGCCGCATCAACGTCGCTATCCATACTGTCGAAGATCAACAAAACATCACCGCCGCCAGCCCATAGCAGGTTTACCATCGTGTTAGGGACCGACTCGGGCCAAATCTATTGAATGCGATCATATTTAACAGAATTACATACTCAAATCGTGAAATTTAATTAAATTAACCCTAAATTCGAACCGATATTAACGCCTCCGCTACAACGGCGGCGATATTAATATTGTCAAATCGATGAAGGTACACAAAACAAATCACCGCCGCCGCCGCTTTGTTTTGTGTACATTCATCAATTTGACAATATTAATATCATCGCCGTTGTAGCAGCGGCGTTACTTTTGGTTCGTTTTTGCGTTAATTTGCTAAAATATCACTTGTACAGTATGTAATTCTGTTAAATATGATCGCATTGAATAGATTTGGGCCTAATATATTGCCGCCGATGCGGCGGCGATGTTTTGTTTATTTTAGACAAGCTATGGGCACAGAGGGATTTCCCAAATCTATAAATAACAGCTAGGTTAGCTAACACCTCCACGCTTTGGCTCCATACATACTCTGTGACCGAATTTCCAATGCCAGCATTAGCTAACCCGGACCCTGCCTTTAACACCGGAGCCGATAAATAATTCTTCATGCATACGGCCCCAGGGCTTCAGTGTCTAAGTTAGATATACAGAATAAAATCTAGATGATTAGTTTTGGTGTTGATGCTTCATCGGACAATCAATCAATCAATCAATAGTTCCATCCTCTAGTCGAGGGTTAGATGCAATGGTTCTCCACTTGTCCCGATGTTGTGCTGTTCTGATAGACTGTGAATAATTCAAGCCTGTCCACTGTGAAATATTTGTAAACCATGATGTTCTTGGTCTCCCTCTCCCTCTGCTGCCATTCACCTTCCCTTCCAACAATGTACGGTATATTGAACTCTGACGAATGATGTGGCCAAAATAAATAAGTTTCTTTGTCTGTATAGTGGCAAACAAGCTTTTCTTATTTTTAATTTTTCTGAGAACTTCTTTGTTGGTGATCTTCTTTGTCCATGATATTTTCATCATCCTTCGATAAGTCCACATCTCAAATGCTGCTAAACGTTTGTACATTTCTTAGAGATTGTCCATGTCTCAGCCCCATACATTAGAGTAGACCACACATAACACTGAAGAATACGCTTCCTTGTTTGTATTAATATCTTACTTGATGTAAACACTCTATACATTTTGGAGAATGTTGTTCGGGCTATTGTTATCCTTCTTTTAATTTCTTCCTCACATCTCCCATCGGACAATACAGCTTTAAAAACGAGACAAAACGATGGCTTGGTGAATGCGATAATGGAATGGAAGGCGCAGATAATGGCTTCACTTAGGCCTGCTTTCTCACTCGTTAATAGTGAATAGGCGATCATTAGGCCAAATATACATTTTTTTAAAGTTGCATCGTCCTTTTGATCACATAAACCTGGGTTGTCGGGCGGTTTTTTATTTGTACTTACATTTTCCCCCCAGTTTATCATGCAGTTCTCAATCAATCAATAGTTCCATCCTCTAGTCGAGGGTTGGATGCAATGGTTCTCCACTTGTCCCGATGTTGTGCTGTTCTGATAGACTGTGAATAATTCAAGCCTGTCCACTGTGAAATATTTGTAAACCATGATGTTCTTGGTCTCCCTCTCCCTCTGCTGCAGTTCTAGAAGTTTCTATTTTAGAAATCAAATATTTTAATTAACAGGAGCAATTCTATTTTTCCACATTGTTTTCATTTATCCCATAGAAAAAAAAACAGATTGATTCGTGTCCTGCTGAGTAATATGTAAATGCTATGCTAGCCCGACGCATTTTGAACAAATTATATTTTTTTATATAAAATCAAAAAGATCTGGGACGGGCCATTTTTCTGGTACAGGCGGGAACGATCACCATTTAAACAATGTTGTTGGCCTTCCAGGCAATGCCTCCCACCGCCTGGCAGCAAGCGGCATTAGCAAAACACAACCACTGCTGCCGCGACCTTACACTAGTTACAGCGAATAACAAAAACAACACTCTTTAAAAGAAATATAGCTATTCAATTTATAACCAGTCTTTATTAAAGTTGCATAGTCCATATGTTTTTGAGTTTCTGACATTTTTCTGAGATAAATGTATTAAATTGATCATTATAATCTACCTTACTTTAGTTTGAAGTAACTTTTAATTGAAATGGCTACCTTTTGAGATAGTTGAAATTCGAACATCTGAAAATAATTTTGGCAAGCACGCCAAAACTCTGATACCATAGGCTTCTGCAGTAACAGGTTCTATTAAATTGACTCAGTATTCCCTTCTATGTGCCGACAAATACTTAATAAGTGCATCAGTGTCTAAGTTAGATATGTAGAATCAAATCTAGATGATTGTTTTCACTTTGAAAATTTGATGCTTCATCGGCCTATGCAGCTTTAATTAAAAGGACCGAATGAGTTGAGCATCTGTCTCCCATTTTGGTAGATCGTGGGATTCGTACCCGTGTGTTCGAACCCTGGTCGAGTCAAACTAATGCCTTAAACATTGATACCTGTCGCTTCCTAGCCAGGCGCTCAGTATTATTATGATATGGCAAGGACTGGTTGGCTCAGTGTCAGGATAATGTGACTGAGTGGGATATCAGGTCACGGTGCTTGGGGCCTGGTCTCCCAGTGGGGCAGCCCTATTAAGATCGCCGTGAGTCTGTACTGTCACAAGGTGGTACCCATCCTGATAAGACCTTAGATGTTGCCAGGACGTAAAACTCCAACAACCAACTAACCAATTATTAATTAAACAAAATATATCAGTAATTACTGATGCAATAGCGAGTGTGTGTGAGCAGCTTGGTGCAGGTGGGGGGAGCGTTGAGGTGTGGCGATGGGGTGGGGTGGGGTGGGGGGGGGGGGGGGCTGGCTAGGTCTTTGTGCCTGCAGACGTGGTGCAGTCGGGGAGGTGTCGAGGAGAATGCCCCGGGCGGCGCGCTGCAGTTTGTTGTCCGTCCTCTGGGGATTCAATGCCGGGCCGTGGTTGATTGTGTGCGGACGGGACACTTAAATATGAATCATCCTGTCAGTTATGATGACTGAATCCATCCGCCTTCCTACTCGCACTCTGCGGGGCGTCCTTACCATTGTACCAAATAAAGCTTGTTTTATTTAACGATGCATCTAGAGCACATTGATTTTTATCATCACTATTGGACGTCAAACATATTGTAAATTATTCCGATAATTGCTCATTGGTGGGTCTTGTGAACTGGTCTATAAGGGATTACAAATGTTATATAAAGGGTAAATGATATAATATGACCGGATGCATGTGGTATTGTGTAGTGCTGGTGAGCCTTTACTTAGATTAAATAGACATTGTGTATTCTATGTATAAAAACACTAGTGCTCTGCCGCTGTGAGCACCCTATGTAATTACAAAACTCTCCCCCTTCATTTCACCTGTGATGCAATCAGCCTAATCAATTTAACCATGTCTGGAAAGAGGAAGGAAAACCAGTCACGCAGATGAACAGTGAATAAGTTGTGCTTTATTGGCAGCAACTCCTCTCATCCCCCTTACATGTGACCTAGCACCTGCACTCCTCATATACTGCCCACACTATGTCTCATTGTCACTTTAGCCTGTATACTGAAAGCAGTGCCTACAGCGCATGGGACAGGAGTCCTATGGCTGTGTATGCACTCAATTTGAATAGGTGAATTTAGGTAGCATCAGACAGAGTGTCTGGGGTTCCTGCTCCAAAGTAGGTGTGTCTCACTCCAGACCCAGGATGAGAGTGATTCTCTTCAGTGTGTCTGAAGCAGAAAATTGAATAATTACTTCTTTGAGACTAGTGTGTGGTCAGGATAGGCCAAGGCAGTCAGGTGACCAGACATTCCCCAGCCAGCCAATCAGACACCCCCCACAGACTGGGTGGGTGGCCACCCCCAGTAGGGGCTGTCACTCAAACCAGCTGCAGGTGGTGCACTCTATACATATGCAAATTAGGCAGGTGGGTCAGTCGGTGGTCCTGGGTGGACAGGATGTTGCATACAGTTACAGATATGTATATAGATATATATGGTAAAATTGTTCTTTTCCTCCAATTGTATTCTTTATGAACACATAGAGAAACATTTCAATAATCATGTACTGTTTCTTGCAAAGGAAATCTTTTCATTAACTCCAATCATCATATATAACATATAGTTTACATCACTCAGTATCATGTACAATGGGAGTGGGATTCTATTACTTTTAGTTTACATAACCTGATTCCCACTCCGGCATCCAAGAATAATAATGCTCTCTGCCAATATATAATTCTTAACCGAAAATCCATATATTTTTACATATGGATAGTGTGAGAGGGGCACTACTGTTAGTGTGATAGGGCCTTATCTGCTCACAACCCCCTCACCCCCAACTGTTAGATACGGATCACTGCACACCCAGACACAACATGGCAGTGAGGCCAAAACAACCAAGGCATGGATACAAGCATGCTTACTGTTAATTGGTGGATATGAGAATGCTTACTGTTGATTGGAGGATCTGGTCATGTGACAGGCCATCTTGGATTCTAAAACCACTATTTAATAATAAACCTGAGGGTGCAAGCTCTCTCTAACCTTCACTCTATACTCTGCCTTTCTTCTACTTGCCTGTAGTGATTTCCTATTTAGCCTGCCTACACAACTACAGCTGCCAGCCGACGACTTTACAATATGGTATCTGACATATTTCTTTGGAGGAAAGCCGCTGCCACCACATAGGCTACTCCCTTCGATAAACAGCAAGGGATCTTTCCCACAGAGAGGATAACACATACCACAGCCATTGGCGTTAATATTGTGCCAAGCCCCGCCCACCCAGGTTGCCGGGAGGGTTGGGTGGTTGTGGGGCAGCACTATAAAGTCGCCATGAGTGCGCACTCTTCACAAGTCGGTACCCTTCCTAATATTACGTTAGATGTTGCCAGGACATAAAATTCCAACAACCACTCACCTATTTACAGTTTGTTTGTTGTTTTACGCCCTAGCAACATCTAATCTCATATCAGGACGGGTACCGACTTGTGACAGTGTGCACTCGTGGTTACTTTATAGTGCTGCCCCACAGGGAGACCAGTCCACCAGCACCATGACCTGATATCCCACTCAGTCACATTATCATGACACTGAACCAACCAGTCCTTGCCCTATCCTAATAATGCCGAGCGCCTGGCTATGAAGCGACAGGTATCAATTTTTAAGTCATTGGTTTGACTCGACCAGGGTCCTACAGTATACCAACACGGGAGACGGACACTCTAATTCATTTGGCCATCCCCTCTCGTTCACATATTTACAACTCATATCCCATTAAGGTGTTATCCCTAGCTGCCTTATCTGTAGTTTCCATCCTAGCTGCCCTGGATAAGAATACTACTTATGATAACGTAGCTTGTACTACCCACAGTCCTTTGACTCAATTTTCAAAACCAAACCAATTATCTAGATTTGATTTGACATATCTCACTTAGACACTGATGCACTTATTAAACATTTGTTTCTACATAGAGGGGAACACTGAGTCAATTTAATAGAACCTGTTACTGCAGAAGCCTATGGTGTCTGACTTTTTACATGCATGCGCAAATGTTTTCACTCTAAATATCTTCAAAGCTAGCCATTTAAAATAAAAGTTACTTCAAACCAAAGTAAGGAAAATTTTACATATTTTTCTAAATAAATGCCAGAACCTCAAAAACCATCAGACAATGCAACTTTAAAGTTGCATAGTCCGATAAAATATAAAAATTTCAAAACCAAACCAATTATCTAGATTTCATTTTACATATGTAATTTAGATACTGGTGCACGTATTAAGTATTTTGTTCTGCGTAGAAGGCAATACTGAGTCAATTTAACAGAACCTGTTACTGCAGAAGTCTATGGTGTCAGAGTTTTGGCAAGCTTGCCAAAACTAATTTTCCATGTTTGCACTCAAAATATCTCAAAAGTTTCCCACTTAAAATAAAAGTAACTTTGAACTAATGTAAAGTAGATACTAGTGATCGATCTAATATATTTATCTCAGAAAAAATGCAGAAATTCAAAACCATCGAACTATGCAACTTTAAGCAAAATACAAAGGAGAACCATCATGTCTAAGCTCAGCAGTACCGGGCGGGATGGCCAAATGAGTTGAGCGTCCGCCTCCCACTTTGGTAAATCGTGGATTTGGACCCATGGTTCGAACCCTGGTCGAGTGAAACCACTGACTTAAAGATTTATACTTATCAATTCCTAGCCTGGAACTTAGCATTAATAGGATAGGGCAAGGACTGATTGCCTCACTGTCAGGATAATGTGGCAGAGTAGGATATCAGGTCATGGAGCTGGCGGCCTGGTCTTCCAGCGGGGCAGCACTATAAAGTCGCCATGAGCGCACACTGTCACAAGTCGGTACCCGTCCTGATATGACCTTAGATGTTGGTAGGACGTAAAACAACAACACCCACACCCACACCCACACCCACACCCACACCATCACCCACATCCACACCATCACGCACACCCACACCCACACCCACACCCACACCATGATCATCACCCACATCCACACCATCACGCACACCCACGCTGACACACCCACACCGACACCCACCCCATCACCCACACCCACACCGACACCCACACCCACACCCACACCATCACCATCACCCACATCCACATCCACACCCACACCCACACCCACACCCACAACCACCCCATCACCATCACCCACATCCACACTATCACGCACACCCACACTCACACACCCACACCCACCCACACCCACACCATCACCCACACCATCACCGTCACCGTCACCCACCCCATCACCATCACCCACACCATCACCATCTCCCACACCTACACCCACACCCACACCCACACCCACACCCACACCCACACCCACACCCACACCATCACCATCTCCCACAGCAAAGCCAACGCCTAACACCTACATAGACATTTCACACACATGCGTCGATCCCATACGCATGTGATGTTGATCATATAGGACATAAAACAGGACATAAGGGGCCGTCCAACGTTCTCAACATGTACACGGTCATACAAAGTGTCCGACAGGGGGGAGGGGAGTGAGGTCTCATTAAAGTCAAATTTGTATCGT
Organism: Branchipolynoe longqiensis; assembly: GCA_030323885.1. Lineage (NCBI taxonomy): Eukaryota > Metazoa > Annelida > Polychaeta > Phyllodocida > Polynoidae > Branchipolynoe > Branchipolynoe longqiensis. Next base: position 111,726,594 of record CM059188.1, read on the forward strand.
TTCATAAAATTTGATATTTTTGGGGGATTTTTGATGTTGTACATTAGTTGATCAAGGCCCTGTCACACCTCACCGGATTGGGGGAAACGGACAGAAACTGAACAAAGTCCGTTTTGTGTCCGTACAAGTTTTGAACATGCACAAAACTAGAAACGGATGTTGTCCAGTTTGAATTTGTTTCCTCCATTGGCTATCAGTTCATGTCTGTTTGCTGTCCGTTTGCTGTCCGTTTGCTGTCCGTTTCCTGTCCGTTTCCTGTCCATTCGTCCCGTAGCCATTTAACCGATAGCGCAACATTTTGACACATTTTAATACATTTTGATACTTATCACCACCGGACTAGAGAATTCTGTCCGTTTTATTCTGTCCGTTGCTCAATCCGGCGAGGTGTGACAGCCGCTTCAAGCAGGGGAATTTTCAATCACAGATAATGGGTCTTCCTCATTCCACCGCTCCTTGCCCTATCCTACTAATGCCGAATGCCAGGCTAGGTAGCGACAAATAGCGATAAATTCCTAAGTTATTGGTTTGACTCGGCAAGGGGTTTGATCTTGGGGGGTTCGAATCAGATGAACCCCCAAAATGGGAGGCAGTCGCTCAACCCATTTGGCTTTGGTCACCCCTTCTTGGTCTATAGTAAAATGTTGACATGTATGATGTAATACTTTGGGGGTGGGTGGTTAAGGGGGAGGCTTGACAAGTACTACTCTTTGTACTACCAGATGGGATGTCCAAATGAGTTGAGCATCCGTCTTCGGTTTTGGTGGATTGTAGGATTCGAACCCATGGGTTTGAACGCTGGTCGAGTCAAACCAATGACTTAAAAATGTGTTCTTGTCGCTTCCTTGCCATGCATTCTGCATTATTACTATTTGGATAGGGTAAGAGGACTGGTTGGTTCAGTATCAGGATAACTCGGTACCCGTCCTCGTATGACCTTAGATGTTGTTAGGACCAACAACCAACCTACGATTTGTACTACCTTGAAAATGTTGACAACGTTGCACGGGCCCTAAGGGACCAGGGCCGTAAGGCTCTAGTCACGCCCTGCCGGGACCACGTGATAGGGCGGGACGGGGGAGGTGTGGGGGGGGGGGGGGCGCAGTCAGGTATCGACGAACGGGGTGTGGGGGGAGGGCGAGGAGACGGGAAACATGGTTGGTCGGTTCTTGGAGTTTTCCGTCCTGACAACATCTAAGGTCATATCAGGACGGGAACCGACTTGTGACAGTGCGCTCAAGCCGGTGCCCATCCTGATATGACCGTAGATGTTGCTAGGATGTAAAACTCCAACAACCACCCAATCCAAGAGTAAAGCTAGGATTCCATATACGCGTAATGCGTAATGCGTAATGCGTTATGCGTTACGCGTTATGCGTTATGCGAATGCCAGCATTCCATATACGCGTAAAGCTGAGATTCCTTACACGCGGTATGCGGTCTGCGAATGCGAATGCGAATGCGGCAAAAAATCGAAACGCCTTGAAGTCAATGGGGTGCAACCCTTACACGCGGTATGTGAATGCGAATGCGAATGCGAATGCGAATGCGACAACTCGATCGGTCCCTGTAGCGATCGGTCCGGCATGCGGCATGCGACACGGGGGTGCGAATAGAAAAGCATCAGTCGCATTTGTCCATTGATATAAGGCTGGAGGAGGCGACTGATAATTACGGACAGCCAGGACAAGGTAGAGCGCGGACCTGTTAGGAAGCAGTCTCCAAGGCTTCTGAGTGGAAACATATGGTAGTGGTGGTGGTTCGGGTTGCTAAAAATGCTACCAGAGCCACAAAAATATGAATACTTATCTATAATTTGGTTATAATAAAGGTAGGAACCCCCACGAGTAGAAATAGCACACATAAAGACAAAATAATGGTTTTGTTGACCGAAAAGGACGGTCCTAACATGGGGTGTGAATAGAAAAGCATCAGTCGCATTTGTCCATTGATATAAGGCTGGAGGAGGCGACTGATAATTACGGACAGCCAGGACAAGGTAGAGCGCGGACCTGTTAGGAAGCAGTCTCCAAGGCTGCTGAGTGGAAACATATGGTAGTGGTGGTGGTTCGGGTTGCTAAAAATGCTACCAGAGCCACAAAAATATGAATACTTATCTATAATTTGGTTATAATAAAGGTAGGAACCCCCACGAGTAGAAATAGCACACATAAAGACAAAATAATGGTTTTGTTGACCGAAAAGGACGGTCCTAACATGGCTCAGTTTAGGATGTTAGGACCGTCCCAATCGGGAGACTGACGGTTACCGTGTGTAAGGAATCCTAGCTTAAAGCTAAAAATGCTACCATATGCACATAAATATGAATACCAATGAATGTACACATGGGTGCACACTTTTATATGCTGCTTACCGCATGCCGCACGCCGCATGCCGTGTGTAAGGAATCTTCCCATTCGCATACCGCATGCCGCTTGCCGCATGCCGCATGCCGCTTACCGTGTGTAAGGAATCCTAGCTTAATGCGTATTGCGTTATGCATTATGCAGTGAAGTATATAAAAAGTATATAAAAAGTGTGTGTGACTCTGTGTGTGTCTCTATGTGTGTGTCTGTGTCTCCGTGTCTCCGTGTGTGTCTCCGTGTGTGTCTCTGTGTGTGTGACTCTGTGTCTCTGTGTGTGTCTCTATGTGTGTGTCTGTGTCTCTGTGTCTCTGACAAAGAGACACACACAGACACATATACACACAGACACACACAGAGACACACACAGAGACACACACAGACACAGATACACACACAGAGACACACACACAGACACAGAGACACAACACAGAGACACACACACACAGACACACACAGACACACACACAGACACACACACAGAGACACACACACAGAGACACAGATACACACACAGAGACACACACAGAGACACAGAGACACAACACAGAGACACACACACAGACACACACACATACAGATACAGAGACACACACAGACATACACAGAGACACAGAGACACACACACATACACAGAGAGACACACACAGACACACACAGACACACACAGCCACAGAGACACACACACAGACACACACAGAAACACAGAGACACACACAGAGACACAGAGATACACACACAGACACATACACAGCAACAGAGACACAAAGACACAGAGACACAGACACACACAGAGACACAGAGACAGAACACAGGGACACAACACAGAGACACACACAGAGACACACACAGACACACACAGAGACACACACAGACACACACAGACACAGATACACACACAGAGACACACACAGAGACACAGAGACACAGCACAGAGACATACACACACAGACACACAGACACACACACAGACACACACACAGAGACACACACAGACACAGAGACACACACATGCTTCCTAACAGGTCCGCCGCATGAGAAATATGAAGAATGGGACGGTCCAAACATGTGTGTTAGACTATGCGGCGGACCGGTATGGTATGGTATGGGGTGTTCGTAACCTTACGACGGTTACCGGTTGCAGAACTGCAACATTTATAGAGAGGCTCCGATAAATCGGCCCAGTCTTTGGTTAAGACATGTCTTCTGTGGGTGAAGTGGTCTCAGAGGAAGTGTTGTGAAGGCTGGGGACATCCTTCAAGACGTGGTGACGACGGGGCGCCGGGTGGCAGCGGATCTCTCCGTGCCGTCTGTTTGTAGTAATCTGTATGGTGTCTGTAGTGCAGCACTTGTATCCGGTCAGCAGGGGTTCGAGGAAGGCGGGCAAAGGTGGGAGCAGCGGTCGTTCCAGCAACAAGAACCAGTCAGAGAAAGGAAAAAAGGTCAAGAGCCCCCCCCAAGAACACAACAACCCTGGTTAGGGGAAGAAGTGAGCCTGGGAGAAATCGAATGGGCAGATCTAGGAAAGAGAAATGAGGAGAGTTGAGTCAAAGGCCCGTGCCTATCTGCCCTATGGTAACCAACCGGCGAGCCATAGACACGGACAGAGTAAGGGTAGAAAGTGAAAATGCCGGCAGGCACCCCCTCCTGGAACTCTTTTCAGACATATCAAGGAGGTGTCCGGCCGGCGGAGAGGTGATAGAGAGAGGTGTGGACGAGGTGCGGTCCGGATAGCAAGTGCCGGGCCGTGATGGTATGGTATGGTATGGTATGGGGTGTTCGCAACCTTATGACGGTTACCGGTTGCAGGACTGCAACATTTGTAGAGAGGCTCCGATAAATCGGCCCAGTCTTTGGTTAAGACATGTCTTCTGCGGTGAAGTGGTCTCAGAGGAAGTGTTGTGAAGGCTGGGGACATCCTTCAAGACGTGGTGACGACGGGGCGTCGGGTGGCAGCGGATCTCTCCGTGCCGTCTGTTTGTAGTGATCTGTATGGTGTCTGTAGGGGAGCACTTGTATCCGGTCAGCAGGGGTGTGAGGAAGGCGGGCAAAGGTGGTAGCAGCGGTCGTTCCAGCAACAAGAACCAGTCAGAGAAAAGGAAAAAGGTCAAGAGCCCCCCCCAAGAACACAACAACCCTGGTTAGGGGAAGAAGTGAGCCTGGGAGAAATCGAGTGGGCAGATCTAGGAAAGAGAAATGAGGAGAGTTGAGTCAAAGGCCCGTGCCTATCTGCCCTATGGTAACCAACCGGCGAGCCATAGACACGGACAGAGTAAGGGTAGAAAGTGAAAATGCCGGCAGGCACCCCCTCCTGGAACTCTTTTCAGACATATCAAGGAGGTGTCCGGCCGGCGGAGAGGTGATAGAGAGAGGTGTGGACGAGGTGCGGTCCGGATAGCACGTCGACCTGTGAGGAAGCAGTCTCCATAAGATATATGAAGAAATGGGACGGTACAAACATGTGTATTAGACAATGCGGCGGACCTGTTAGGAAGCAGTCTTCATAAGAAATATGAAGAATGGGACCCACACACACAGACACACACACACACACAGATACACACACAGAGACACACACACCACTACACACACAGAGACACACATGAAGCAGTTTCCATGAGAAATATGAAGAATGGGACCGTGCAAACATGTAGGTTTATGGGGCGGACCTGTTAGGAAGCAGTCTTCATATTTGGGACGGTCCTAACATCCCTCTAAGCAAGCTAAACTGAGCCATGTTTGGACCGTCCCATTCTCTGTGTGTGTGTCTCTGTGTGTGTATCTGTGTCTCTGTA